>BSBK01000299.1:2397500-2398626 GCA_027943335.1 Chamaecyparis obtusa
TGCATGGTGGATTTAGTTCCTTAAACAAACCATTGACCTTCTATTGTGATAGACATCGTGTGATGGCTGAAATAGATCACAATAGATGATTTCTTGCATGGTGGATTCAATTACTTAAATAGACCATTGACCTTCTAGTTTGATAGACATCATGTGATCATTGAAATAGATCACAATAGATGATTTCTTGCATGGTGGATTCAGTTCCTTAAACAGGCCATTGACCTTCTATTGTGATATACATCATGTGATGGCTGAAATGTATCACAATAGATGATACCTTGCATTAAGGATACATTAGCTCTAGAAATTTTTGAGTTATGGTGAATATCATGAGACTTGACATTCTTGGTCAGACCATATCTCTGATATCATATTGAGGTGATATCTAAAATATTTTTTTTGAGTTATGGTGAATATCATGAGACTTGATATTCTTGGTCAAACCATATCTCTGATATCATATTGAGGTGATAGCTAAAATATTTTTTGAGTTATGGTGAATATCATGAGACTTGATATTCTTGGTCAAACCATGTCTCTGATATCATATTGAGGTGATATCTAAAATATTTGTTGAGTACCCGGTTGACATCATGAGACTTGATGTTGGTAGGCTAGTACTCTAAGTACATGGTAAATATCATGTGACTTGATATTTTATGGTCATTACTCATAATATCATGAGATGATATCTCTATAAACTCTGATATTACATTAATATAATATATCTTTTCACATTATTTTTGAGTACTTGGTGAATATCACACAACTTGATATTCTTTGGCCAATACTCTCAAATATCATCTCAATGGTGATTACTCCTAATATCATGAGATGATATCTCTATAAACTCTGATATTACATTAATGTAATATATATTTTCACATTATTTTTGAGTACTTGGTGAATATCACGCAACTTGATATTCTTTGGCCAATACTCAATATCATGAGATGATATTCTTATGAATCTATGAGTTATGGTGAATATCATTCAACTTAATATTCCTAGTTAGACCATATCTTTAATATCACAGTAAATGATATCTTCTGATCCTAATCATGTGTTTAATCTTCCTTGGCTAAGAGGGAGTGTTGATGTTTTGTAGCTTCAGTCGAATAAA
>BSBK01000301.1:0-97500 GCA_027943335.1 Chamaecyparis obtusa
CATATATGCACGTGTAAATAAATTTTTAAGGATTTCTAATATTTTTCTAATCAATTTTTAAATTTTTAATAAATTACATAAAATAATATGTAGAAAATGAAACTTTCTAATGTTTTCTAATGGATTTCTAATGTTTTCTAATAAATTTTAATTTGGTTTTCTAATGGAAACAAAAAAATATATACAAAAAATGAAATAATATATACATGTATAAATTTAAATTCTAACATATTAAAAAGTTAAAAAACATACGATTTATAAGCAAAAATAAACAAAAAAGAAGAGAAACTAGTGGACCTGGTACTAAGCAGTTAGATTTTGTCAAGCAAAATAGCACGATTGTTGCCAAAAATCACCACCTCAGCTAAGGGTGCTCCTCAGAATTTGTTGTGGAGGGGCAGACCAATTCTTCAATGTGATAAAATAACTATCACATTAGCCTTATTGATGGAATATGGATGAAGTGACTGAGAGGGGGGGGTGAATCAGTCAACCATAAAACACTTCACAATTTATTCTTTGCAGATCCCTTAAGATATCTTAACAATGTTATCTGTTTTAGCACTCGGTAAATAGATTGCAGTAACTTTGAAGATCAGAAAGTATTAGCAAAATTATCTTTTAGATATTCATCAGCACATGTATATGATTGAGAAAGCAATTAAGAACACAAGAGACACAAGATTTAACATGGAAACCCAATATGGGAAAAACCACCAATGTATCTAGATACTGATTTTCACTTTTCTGAAGTGATACCCGGTTAGAAGCCAACCCGGTAAAAGGTTACAAAACACACTGTTAGGTGTGACCTTGTTAGAGGATTTAAAACACCCTGCTAGGAGTGGCCTGGTAAGAGGTCTTGAAAACAATTCAATGGAATTGTCACCTTGTTAGAGGATTTACAATATGGTTGTTAAACCAACTCGGTTAAGAGATTTAGAATTCACTGTTACAATGATAAGAAGGTAACAATGAAAAATGACCTGTATAATAATGCAACTGTCTTGCTGATTACAGATCTCTATTCTGCATAAGTCTGATCCTTTCTGATCGAATAAATCTCTGTTGCACCTCAAGGATATCTGAACATCCTTCACAAATTCGCATACACTTTTCTTCTGTAAATCTTCTGCTATATTTTCTATTTATTTCTCATATTTGACCTTTTATTTGTATGATTTTAGATTTGTTAAATCGACATTATTTAGTATAATAGTCGGTTGAATTAAGCAAACTCTATTTGCAAAAATCCTTCAAGGGCCGACAGTGCTCGGTGACCATAACTTTCTATAATCTTTCGGAGACCGAGGGAACTCGGTAAACACCGACAATCTTTTACCTTCGATAACCGACTGAACTCGGTAAACACTAACTTTTCTTTGATGACCGACTGAACTTGGTAAACACTAACTTTTCTTCGATGACCGACTGAACTCGGTAAACACTAACTTTTCTTCGATGACCGACTGAACTCGATAAACACTAACTTTTCTTCGATGGCCAACTGAACTCGGTAAATACTAAAATTTCCTTTGATAACCGAGTGAACTCGGTAGACACTGGTTTTCTTTGATAACCGAGTGGACTCGGTAAGCACTAATATTCCTGTCTGGCAGACCGACTGAGCTCGGTAGTAACTGGTTGCTGCGGACTATGACATTGTGTGACATCAAAGACAATACATAATTGAGTAGCAATTTCCTTCAGACAATTGTTTCCAACAATAAAATAACCTCAAGAAATTGGATTAAAGGAGACTTCGATTGAATCCCATGATGTAGGCTTCGACAAAAGCCCCTTCACTTCAATTGAAGTGCCCCACTTAAGGGACTTTGATCAAATAATTCTCTTCGATCGAACTGGTTTGGTTTTCATTTGTTTATCGACCACATTTTCTTTGTAGGGAAAAGTGGGATACACTATTGTGTGATCACCCTAGCGAGCTTCTATTTCCAAGTCCCAAGTAGTGAGCACCTATCTATATTTGGTATTGTATTGGTAGTGAGCCTTTGTTTTCAAGTTTGGAGTAGTGAGTTCCTACTATCTTTGTAATCAAATCATATATTCAATCATTTATCTTTTTTAATCATTGTTCTTTTGTATGAATATATTCTAATCTGATTTCCTTGTCCTGCACCAATTCTCTGACAAAGTGATATTTAATAGCAATGTGCTTGGTTTTGGAATGCATTACTGGATTCTTAGAAATGTTTATTGCACTGCTATTGTCACAAAATATAACAACTGGTTCTTTGATTTCGACCTTCATACCTTCTAATAGCTGTTTAAACCAAACAATATTTGAACAGTTTACTGCAGCAGCAACATATTCTGCTTCAGCTATGGATTGAGATGTGCAATTCTGCTTTTTACTAGTCCAGGATACCAGTCTTTTTCCAAGAAAAAATGCTCCACCACTTGTGCTTTTTCTGTCATCAATGTTTCCTGCCCAATCAGCATCAGTAAACACTTTCAAGTCTAGATTGCCTCCAAATTTATACCACAAACCATATTCTTCAGTTCCTCTTAAGTATCTTAAGATTCTTTTGATTGCCATCATGTGATTTTCCTTAGGTTTTGCTGAGAATCTAGCTACTATACCGACTGCTAAGGCAATATCAGGTCTTGTATGTACTACATACTACAATTTTCCAATCATAGATCGGTATAGGTTCTGATCAACTTCTTTTGAATCATCATTCTTGGTAAGTTTCAGTCCAGTACACATGGGTGTACCAACTGGTTTTGAATCTTCCATACCAAACTTCTTAAGTATTTCCTTAATGTATTTAGATTGAGTAATGTATATACCATTCTTGCTTTGCTGAATTTGAAGACCAACAAAGAATTTTATTAAACCAAACATAGACATTTCAAATTCTCTGTTCATTTTCTCTGAAAATTCTTTGCACTGATCCTCATTCCCTGTAAATATAGTATCATCCACAAATATTTCTGCCAATACAATTTTGTCATCCGGTCCTTCTTTAATATACAGATTGCTGTTATCATTAGCTCTTTTGAAATTAATCCGAATCAAATAGTTATGGAGTCTTTCATACCACGCTCTAGGAGCTTGTTTTAAACCATACAATGCTTTGTGTAACCTGCAGACCATGTCCCTTTTATCTGGATCAACAAAACCTTCAGGTTGTTCAATGTAGACTTCTTCATCAAGAATTCCATTGAGAAATGCAGATTTTATATCCATCTGATATACCTTAAATCCTTTGTGTGCTGCATAAGCAAGTAGAGTTCTTACACCTTCTAATCTTGCGATAGGAGAAAAAGTTTCTCCATAATCTATACCTTCTTCTTGAGAATAACCTTTACATACCAGTCTAGCTTTGTTTCTAGATACTTGACCATCTTCATTCAGCTTATTCCTAAATACCCATTTTGTTCCAATTACATTCTTATCTTTAGGTCTAGGTACAAGAGTCCAAGTTTTGTTCTTTTGTATTTGTTCTAATTCTTCATTCATTGCTTCAATCCAACTTTCATTTTCCAATGCATCTTTGATATTTCTAGGTTCAAAATCAGTAAGTAGACATGTACCTTTTAGCTTGCTTCTTGTCATAGTACCATCTGATTTGTTTCCAATGATTTGATCTGGTGTATGATGTCTTCTGACATATTTGGCTAGTATAGGTTCCTTGTCTTTTGAATGATTCATGCTGTTGTCTTCTAGGATCTCTTCTTCAGGTTGCTTGGGCTCGGTAGATATTTGCTCGGTAACTTCAGGCTGAGACTCGGTCTGAATTTCTTCCTGTGACTCAGTTTGAACTTCTTCCTGTGACTCGGTAACTGTGCTCGGCTCGGTAGATATAGTTTCCTTACTGATAGTTGTGTCTGCCAATGTTTCAGGTTCAATGTAAACGAATCTTTTGTAGTTCTCAGGTTCCCTTTTGCTTTCTTCCTCAGTCTTTTCTGCAAACTCATCAAATTTTACATGTATACTTTCTATGACTTTGTGAGTAGATAAGTTCAGACATTTGTATGCCTTGCTTTTGCTAGAATATCCTAAGAATATTCCTTCATCACTTTTCACATCAAATTTATTTCTTCTGGATTCTTTTAAGATATAACACTTGCTACCAAATATTTTCATGTAACTTATATTGGGTTTATAGCCATACCATAATTCATAAGGAGTTTTGAATGTGTCTTTCTTTAGTTGTACTTGGTTCAAGGTATGAACTGCAGTGTTGATAGCTTCCTTCCAGTACTTTATAGCGATGTTCTTTTCTATCATTAGAGTCCTTGCACAATCCATAATAGATCTATTTCTTCTTTCTGCTATTCCATTCTACTCAGGAGTTCTAGGAGCTGATACCTGTCTTTTGATTCCTCTTTCAATGCAAAAGTTGTTAAAATCATGGGAGATGAATTCACCACCTCTGTCTGATCTTAAGCATTTCAATCTTTTCCCTGTTTCCTTTTCTACTCTTGCTAAGTACCATTTGAACTTTTCAAATGCTTCTGATTTTTCTCTTAAATACATAACAGTCATCATTCTAGAATAATCATCAACGAAAAGAATAAAGAATTTATCTCCAGTATAGCTTTGTATTCCAATAGGTCCACATAAATCAGTATGCACAATTTCCAAAATTTCTTTAGACTGATAGTTCTTACTCTTGAAACTAGTTTTACTCATTTTGCCAATCTAACAATTCTTGCATAGACCAGTGTCAGGTTTCTTCAAAGTAGGAATGCCTCTAACCTTCTTGAATTTGCTTATTTTTATCATGTTATCAAAATTCACATGACATAACCTTTTGTGCCATAGCCAACTTTCTTCTATTTGAGCAATAAAGCATGAATATTCACTGAGATCAAGATAAAATAAGTTACCTTTTGTTTGTTTGCCTGATCCAATGAGTTTTCCTTTTCCATCCAGCAGTCTTGCTTGACCATTCATGAATTCAACCTTGAAACCAGTGTTGATTAGCTGTGCTACACTTAGAAGATTATGTTTTAGTCCTTCAACCCAATAAGCATTATCACATATGAGTTCTTTGGTTAATGAGATTCTTCCTTTTCCTTTTATACAACAAGGTTCATTGTTTCCAAATCTTACATTACCACTATCACAGTCTTCTAGATATTCAAATTTTGTCTTGTCACCAGTCATGTGGTGTGAACATCCACTGTCTATTATCCATATATCATCTTTTCTTATATGAGAAATAAGTGCCATCTTATCTTCATCATCATCAGATTCATATTTTATAGCAATAAAGACAATTTCTTCTTCACTATCATCAGAATCTTTAGCCATAAAACATGATTTCTTACCTTTATCCTTGTATGATTTGAAATTCTTTTTGCCATAGTACTTGTGACTTCTCTTCTCTTCTTTGACTTGCTTGTTTGGGCACCTAGCTACAATATGTCCAATTTCTTCACATGAAAAATAGATTAAAGGAGTTTTACCTTTATACTTACCTTTCCCTCTAGAGTACTTCTTTGCAAGTAATGCTTCTACAATTTCAAGATCACTATCAGAACTTTCTTCTGATACTTCTTCACTTTCTGACTGAACTTCTTTAATTTTCTTGTCCTTATTTAGTGAAACCTTGGCCTCAAATGCTGATTCAATATTTTTGGAATTAGGAACATAGTTGTCATAGTTGTCTAATTCAAAAGCTGTCAATCTTCCAACTAAAGCATCCAAAGTTATATTGAGGTTTGTTTCACATCTTCTTTCTTGAATAGCTGATACTCTTATTGCATAGATAGGGAGTAATGTTCTGAGTACCTTACTTATAACAGTTTCATCTGAGATGGTTCCTCCAGAAGCTCTAATTGCACTTACACTTGCTTTGATTCTTTCAACATATTTTGCAATGTTTTCATCTTCCTTCATATTCATCTTGTCAAACTGTCCTCTTAGGCTTTCTGCTTTGGCTCTTTTCACATTTGCATCACCACCATATATTTTCTTCAGTGCCATCCACATTTCATATGTAGTAGTGTAGTCTTTAATATCATCAAATTCTTCATAGCTGAGAGCAGATGCAATGTCTATCATCATGGTGTTGTGAGTCTTTTTATCTGCAATGTCTTCAACAGTTAATGCGCCATTAGGAATTGTGTATTCTTCATCAATGTATTTGCATCCTGAATCACCAATGGAAGCTAGATGAAGTTGCATGAGACCTTGCCATGCTGAAAAGTTATCTCTGTTGAGCTTTGGAATTTCCCTCTTGTAAGACATCCTGATCTTTAGCTTAGGTCCTTGAAACCCTTCCTGCAAGCACCAAAAGCTCTGATACCAATTGATGGAATATGGATGAAGTGACTGAGAGGGGGGGGTGAATCAGTCAACCATAAAACACTTCACAATTTATTCTTTGCAGATCCCTTAAGATATCTTAACAATGTTATCTATTTTAGCACTCGGTAAATAGATTGCAGTAACTTTGAAGATGCAGAAAGTATTAGCAAAATTATCTTTTAGATATTCATCAGCACATGTATATGATTGAGAAAGAAATTAAGAACACAAGAGACACAAGATTTAACGTGGAAACCCAATATGGGAAAAACCACCAATGTATCTAGATACTGATTTTCACTTTTCTGAAGTGATGCCCGGTTAGAAGCCAACCCGGTAAAAGGTTACAAAACACACTGTTAGGTGCGACCTTGTTAGAGGATTTAAAACACCCTACTAGGAGTGGCCTGGTAAGAGGTCTTGAAAACAATTCAATGGAATTGTCACCTTGTTAGAGGATTTACAATATGGTTGTTAAACCAACTCGGTTAAGAGATTTAGAATTCACTGTTACAATGATAAGAAGGTAACAATGAAAAATGACCTATATAATAATGCAACTATCTTGCTGATTATAGATCTCTATTTTGCATAAGTCTGATCCTTTCTGATCGAATAAATCTCTGCTGCACCTCAAGGATATCTGAACATCCTTCACAAATTCGCATACACTTTTCTTCTGTAAATCTTCTGCTATATTTTCTATTTATTTCTCATATTTGACCTTTTATTTATATGATTTTAGATTTGTCAAATCGACATTATTTAGTATAACAGTCGGCTGAATTAAGAAAACTCTATTTGCAAAAATCCTTCAAGGGCCGACAGTGCTTGGTGACCATAACTTTCTATAATCTTTCGGAGACCGAGGGAACTCGGTAAACACCGAAAATCTTTTACCTTTGATAATCGACTGAACTCGGTAAACACTAACTTTTCTTCGATGACCGACTGAACTCGGTAAACACTAACTTTTCTTCGATGACCGACTAAACTCGGTAAACACTAACTTTTCTTCGATGACCGACTGAACTCAGTAAACACTAACTTTTCTTCGATGACCGACTGAACTTGGTAAATACTAAAATTTCCTTTGATAACCGAGTGAACTCGGTAGACACTGATTTTCTTCGATAACCGAGTGGACTCTGTAAGCACTAATATTCTTTTCTGGCAGACCGACTAAGCTCGGTAGTAACTGGTTGCTGCGGACTATGACATTGTGTGACATCAAAGACAATACATAATTAAGTAGCAATTTCCTTCAGACAATTGTTTCCAACAATAAAATAACCTCAAAAAATTGGATTAAAGGAGACTTCGATTGAATCCCATGATGTAGGCTTCGATAAAAGCCCCTTCACTTCAATTGAAGTGCCCCACTTAAGGGACTTTGATCAAATAATTCTCTTCGATCGAACTGGTTTGGTTTTCATTTGTTTATTGACCACATTTTCTTTGTAGGGAAAAGTGGGATAAACTATTGTGTGATCACCCTAGCGAGCTTCTATTTCCAAGTCCCAAGTAGTGAGCACCTATCTATATTTGGTATTGTATTGGTAGTGAGCCTTTGTTTTCAAGTTTGGAGTAGTGAGTTCCTACTATCTTTGTAATCAAATCATATATTCAATCATTTATCTTTTTGAACAAGTGTTCACTGTGGTTTTTCTCAGATTGAATTTTCCACATATTAAAATCTTGATATTGATGTGTTGTTTTAGTTCGTTATTTACATTGATTACCTAAGTGAACATGGGAAAAAAATCAACGGTTAGAAAATGTTTAATCATCTTGCACATTAGTTAGAAGTTGTCAACAATGAACTAATTCATTTCAAATATAAACACCTTTGACATAAAAATGGCATTTAAAAATGATACTCAGTACTAGAGATAAAATGGTCAAATGGTTCCCCAATCAAACAATCTATGTTTGCTGATTGCAAATTTTTAAGGCATTTAAAAAAATGAAAATATCCAACTCCCAATTTGATTTTCAGAAAGACAAATATGAATGCGCACCAATTTTCTACACCTAGTGATTAATATTTTTTCTAGTGCTCTCACCAAATGAGAAACACCTATAGTGACATGTCACAATTAAAAAGTGAAATTTTCATTTGGATTTTATTCGATGAGCATCAAGCAAGGAACGTAGGAAATTTACAAGTTCATATGACTATTCGAAGGTGACCCTGTTGGTTCCTTTTCTTTCTACTTGCCACTAGTACATTTGGGACCTTTTTCCGATGGTAGGTCATCAGAATTTAGATGGTTTACCGTTGATATTACAACACCACCTGATGTCACAGTTTTATAGTAAAAAAAAATGATGGCTACAACTGGTGTCGTAATTAAGATTTTTATAGTAGTTGCAAAAAGGGGGTTTCAACACAGCGAATACATTGTCGTGTCTATTTGTAGCCATCCCAATTTCGACGGCTAGATGTCGGATAGAGTTAGTTTACCGATAAAAATGTTGTACATGTGACGGTTAACTTTCCTAATGTTCCAACGGATAACCTCCATTGGTAGATTGTCTACTGACAACAATCTTATGCATGAGACAGTTTGGCATCATAAGTTTCTGACAGATTGTCATCACTTTTCTAGCGACGTCCTAATTGCGATGAAATTCACAATTTTTTTTAAAAATATATATATTTGTCTATCGAGTTTGTATCAATTCAGAATGGTGTTCTTGCAAATCTAGTTATAGCTGGTTGCATTACTTTTGGATCTTGATCAACTTGCAAGGTGGTTTGGTGAGTCAAGGTCTTTTATTAATGCTCATGATTTGGTTATGTCATTCGGAGATAACTTTGCAGTAGATTCGGTAGATGAGAAGAAGCTAGTGCGGGGATGAGAGATGCATTGTTCCTGATGTGTTCATGGGATATATGAGGACCTGATTGCATTTGGATCTAATTTTAGTGACTTCTCAACTTCTTTGGTCTGAATTGGATGTGCTTTGTTCCTATGGAGTGTACCAGTGACTTGACTTGCAGAACTTGCACAATGGAAAGTTGTAGATCACTATGGTGTTTGTGATGACTTCGGAGAAGTCTTCTTCTTGGTGAACCAACCTGAGAGACTTGGATTACAGAAAGTGGGTCCTTTGATGTGACTTATGATACATTGGATGCCTCTTCACAACATGTTCGTGGAGCAGTTTGTGGTGTTTCTTTGCAACTGGGTTCTTGGCAGAGATCTGTTGATTTGGTAGCCATTGAGATGGATCGATAGACTTGATCTTGGGTCAAGACTTCTTGAGGTGAGCTAAAGTGATCATTGCTCCTTGAAGTGATTGATGTTTCCAATAGATAGTCATCACTTTTAGTTTTGTCATCGGTTATTCTTTGGTTTCTGTTGTAATTGTGACGACTCACACTATTTTTAAAAAAGAAATATATATTTTCCATACGTTGATTGGGATCTTAAATTATTGAGCTTCTCTTTGTTTCAATAATAGTTTAACATTCTCTACTTAATAGGGCCAACCACGTGAAGGTGGAAGCTGAGCTGGCCCCTCCTAGGATCCTTTTATGACCCTTTACGACACTTTAAGACCTCTAAGATGTGTTCTTAGGGATCGTAAAGGGTCATAAAGGGTCATAAGGGGTCCTGGGACACAACAAATGAGAAACATAAATGTAGGCATCATGGTCACAATTGTTTGGAGACACAACATAATTGAATGCTATACCCAGATGATGCAACACAACCACTACTCCTGCAGTTCTAAGTGGACACTGCGTGATCCAAAAATCAAAGATAAGGAATCTATATATGGTTTTTATATCCCCTAGTGTCAACTTAGAACTACAGGAGTAGTGGTTGTGTTGCATCCTCTGGGTATAGCATTCAATTATGTTGTGTCTCTAAACAATTGTGACCATGATGCCTACATTTATGTTTCTCAGCTGTTGTGATACCTACATTTATGTTTTGTAGCTATCGTCTTTATTTGCATGTTCTTTATGTGTTTGGCTTCTCTCCCTCACATCAAAAATAAGATTTTCCCACTCTGAATCAAGAATGCACATGCAACACAAGCAGAATATGCATGGATAGCAGATGGAGTTGAGAAAACACAACACATTTACATTTTTTTAATAGGTCAAAATTACAATGTTCACGATGGTCTATAACTTAAAATACGCAATTAAAGACCTCTATAAAAAATGCAACCCTATTTTTCTTTTCAGCTCCACCTGATATCCTATGTATATGAATTGAGATTTCATATTGAACTAGGCATCTCCTTCTGCATTTCCTAAAACCAAGAGACTATCACAGTTAACATCTAAAATCATTATTGAACTTTTATTATTATTAAAAAGTACACTATTCTCCTTTGTTTCTTGTACACCATCTCTGTCAGCAAGTGTGTTCATGGATGGCCTCCACTTTCTTCCCCACTAAAATTGTAACCACTATTCAATCTCCTGCGGTAATTACTATCTTCTCTATTGATCAGACCTCCACTGCAATTTCTCTAATGAAAATTTCCAAAGTCACCGTTTGGTATTCCTTCGTTTCACCTCAAATCCATCACTTATGGTTACAAATCAAGTTCCAAGAATCAGAATCTCATGTCTCATCATCACAACTAATCCACCTTAAACAATTGATTAATCATTCTAGACAAGATGATGATTTAAGGTTTTTTGTGAAGATTCTAACTTGGTAGTTGCAATTAGCATTTGTATTACAAGTTTTGTTTTTGTTCAAGTAGTGTGTTTTAGAAAAGAACCCATTGAACATTCTAATACTAATTTCTCCCAAAATATGAAATCCACTAAAATTTAGCCAAAACCCCTCCAACATTACAACAGTGTATAAAAGGAAACTTAGTGTTTCTAGTAGCAATAAATAGATTTTTTGAGAAGAGTAGATGAAACAATAATAGAAACAATATGCTTGGAGGGAGAAAACCCCATAGACTTATGACATACCTTTGTATGCATCCCATTAACATTTCAAATCCAAGAATGAAAGAAAACATAGAACTAAGCTCAAACACATGTAAATAAACATCAGTCATTATCAAATAAACATCAAAAAATAAACACCAATCATTATCAAATCAATTGCATAAATGAGAATCATTTTTTTTTGGCTTTTTCTTTTTTTCTGCTTCCCTATATTGTTGCAGAGGCATATCCATTTCCACATCATCCTTTCTTCTCGATCGTGCACACGATCTCACTGTCCTTTGAAAAGGTGGGTCCTCTGCAATAACAAATAAAAGGCTTCATTAATTAAAAACATATTATCATAATTGGGGTTAATTTAAAAATATATTCATTATTGTTACAAGCATTTCAATATATACTTTAAAAAACATAAACATGATGCTCTTTACCTTGTCCAACCACATCATCTTGCTCGGCGGCTTGAACCTCAACACTCTCATCGGGAACAACATCTACATCCCCTGCAACTACAATAGAAAATGTTTTATTAATCTCAACACATTATAATTAAATTTTTATTACTACGCAAAATTCAATTTAACATGTTTACCTGTATTAAATATTCATTAATAAAAAATTGAATAGAAAATGTATACCTTGAGTACTACAATTCACATTAGAATCGATGCCTCCATCGTGCTTGGTCTGTACAGTATCAATATCTGCAGGCTGCATTCGAATGTAAATAATTAGTGCATTTATCAACAATATATACATATAAATACAAGAAAAATACTGAGAAATGTTAATCATTTAGTTTAATGCATATAAATATATTCACTTTAAAGTTTTAAACAAATATATAATTAGTGTTTCCTTAAAATAATATATTCACTTTAAGTTGGAACTTAACATCAAATACAGTAATTGGTAAAGTTTTCAACTTGAAATAAAAATCAATTGTCTTATTTACCTGATCAACAGATCTAGCAGAAGAACCTTGTGCACTCATTGCTCAATATCGTTCAGCCACGACTTTATAGCCTTGTTTGTAGCCTATTTTTTTTAACCTCTTCTGTAATCGGTTTTTTGAACTCCAAGGCTTGCATTTTTTATTGGTATCATGAATTTTTATTGTAGTGACTTTCATAAAAAATAAATTGATTGCAATTTAATTATAAATATTTTCATACGATTTTTCATTTACTAATACTTACAACTCGTGCAACAAGTTTTGAATATCCACCCGAACCAAGCTTGTGTTTCCTGTGCTTTTGTTTTCTTGTTGTTGTTGCCTTTGTTGTGTTAGGAAACCTATGTGATGTTTGAAATATGTTAGATCACATAAGTACAAAGAGTAAATAGTACATAATTTCATTATTAACATTATCACGTACCTTCTTTCCTCAGGTGATACTACTCATCCACTATGTCTTGCACTTCTCTCAAGTGCATCCTTTTAAAGATCCTCCCACTCATTAATAAGAATATAGGGAGGCCGCTCGTAATAAGGGTTGTGTTCTATTTGGATCTTTATTTGTCCCTAATATACTTCAAATCAGTACTCGCTTTGTCAAGGAATCTAAGTCTATGAAAGATTTCAGGTCTAAAAAGTGTTGTCATAGAGTCAATGAGTTTATTCTTTGACCCTTTATCTTGTACTGACCACCTTTTAAGAAAAAAAATTGTTAGATTCATAAATGAAGTGAAGCTACCTTTTAAAATACTTGAAGAAAGGGATGAAAAGAAATCTAATCTTGCAGTGAAATCAAAATATGATACCATGTGCATATGGTCAGCCCAAAAATTTGCAAACATTCATCATTAAGTTTTTCATAAAATAGATTATTCCCTGCAAGATAATTACGAGATTATTATAATTAGTTATTGCAAGGGACCACACAGGGGGTTAGTGCATTACATTATGAGTATTATATTATATAGTAAAAGAAAGGATCAGTCTTTAAAGTACTTGGAAGCTGGGCTACTCTTAAGGGAAATTCATCTTCATTGCTCATGAGAAATTGCTCATACTGTATTGTTCTCATACATTTAACACGAGTACATCCAAGAATTGCATCATTTCCTTCTACATAAAATGAATCCAATATTAAAAAATGCCCCCTAAGAAAGAATATATAGTTCAAGTGAAATAAACACATGATAAATAAGAGATAAAAAGAGGAGTCTACTTACCAATAGTAGGTGTTTCCATCACATCTGTGGTCATTCTAAGTGTTACCGACATTGCAAGTGGAACTACCTCTGTGGATCTGATCCTCATACCAAGTGTCGTACTCAACATAGGTTCAATAGCAGCTACTGAACAAAAATATTGTTAGAGCATAAAAAAATATGGATAACCAAGGACAATATGGATGATAAAACATGTGATGTACCATCCAAAATATTTTCATCTGAGGTAATGCCCTTTAATCTATTTAGCCTCCCCTGTAAAGAGAACACATATATTTTAGTTAATGACATAAATAAAATAGTATACTATAAAAATCATTATTGAACTTTTGTTATAATTAAAAACTACATTAATACTTACTCTATAGTTCTAAACACGACCAATCAACATATCCACCACCCTCTATATTTCAGGAGTGTGAGGTTGAATATTTTCCATTCGAGCTAACTCTTTTGATATTGCACGAAGGACCCTTTCCAATGCAACCAAAGGATTAACCTCTGGTAAAAAATCAACATCAAATGGATCTTGCTCATACTACAGCTCCTCATGGACTACTTGTTTCTTTCCAGTTTTTTGATCAGCACTCGTTTGTGAGAACAATATTATTAGCCCTTTATTTAAAAGAAATCCAAAATAGTAGAACAACAAAAAATACACATTAACATAATAAAAAATATGAATTAACATTTTTCTTGTATGTGCATTTGTACAACAACAATGAGTTTTACCTGTCAGGAAGAAGAAGTCCCATGAGAATTATCACCACCATGCGTATCGTGTGGCTCTTGATCTATACTATAGCTTTGTATTTAAGAAAAAATCATTTAGACATGTTAAAACATGTGTTCTTATTCTAAGTTACGTTGAATAATAGATAATTATCAAAATGTGTACCACCTTGTCCATGATAGTGATGAGGTTTTTTGTATCTATGTGATTCAAATTGTAATCAATAAGAAGCTCCTCACCTCCACGTATTGATTTGATTGCACATACAAATACGCAATTTCTCTCACGCACCTCAAATATGCAATTGGGTTGCTTCTTAGTTGACATAGGCCGTGTACTATTTATAAAACCTACAATATTCCTTGATGCTTTGGGTTTTCCATCAATGTATATAGCTACTTTTTTACTTTTTTCACTAACTTTTTGTTGTATATAATTTTCCGCGAGTGCATACCTACACATACTTTTTTTATATTTAACAATCTGCATCCAACTACTGTAATCATAACAAGGTCTGACATACTCCATCAATTCAACAAATTTTTTGTAAGAGACCTTTATGCCATCCATGGAAAGCAGGCCCAAACCATGTAATGAAGATGCTTCTATGTGATATATCCTCTCTTTAATACAAAAACCAGTGTTTATTGAAGGAAGTTCATCGGGGACCCATTGTTTCTGTAGATGTTTGTACCTAAATGGCAGCTTGGAGTCTCCTTTTCTCTCATCATCATAAGAACATGACCCCCTTTGAGAAAGGAAAAATTTCATGAATTTATTGAATTTCTTTCTGATCTTTTGACCTTGAGTCGATCTTATTGAATTACACATACTAAATGTCTCACTTTCTTCTTCCATTCCTAGATTTTCCTCACTTGAGGAAGACAATTCTGACAAATACTTATTCAGTGGTACCTGCACTTCATGCAGTGAGAAAGATAGGTGGCAATGAGAGAGATATTTACAAATGGTAAGAGACATTAATCTCTATGGGGTGTATTGACTTATACCTGACAATCCATGAGACTGTGTGGGATACCTAACATAAGATAATAGTTATATAATCAGAAAAACATAGTTCACTCCATAGTTTTCATTATATCTTGTGAAGGACATTATACATTGTTAAAATTATCTATTTATCCAACAATATTTTTTATATCTCAGCATTGCATATAACTAAACATCTCAGCATTGCATGAGACACCACTATTATGGCATTTCATCAAACACTTCTCATGGCTTGCCAGTATTTTTATTACATCTTGTGAAGGACTTTATACATTGTTAAAAATATCTATTTATACTTTCAGAATTAGCTCACTCCATTATAGGGAACAAAAAGAATCCTTTGTGATTTAACATCATTGAGATGCCTCCTTTCATTAGCTTCATGCCACCTTCTGATAGCTTCATATGTGTTTCATCCTTCATTTATAAACTTACTTTGACCAAACTTTTAATTTTCTGATAGATTTCACCAAAGGCTTTGTAGGAAACCAAAAGCATTATAAATCATGAATTCTCTATAAAATTAACGTATTGCTCTAGATTTCATATGGACATTTTTTCAAATGGTTGGCATGTATGTTTATTCAAATGGAGTTATATCATTTGGAATGGATATATGATCGGTTGATATCAAATTCTATGTCAAGATTTACAACATTAAATTGATCATAGTTAGAAGACTCAGACACAAGAAGAATATGAGTATAGAAATTTTTTTAGAAGAATATGAAAGAATGCAAGCATACATAAGTGGATGAACATAAATAATGAAGGTACCTGATATTGCCTGAAGTAATGAAGTGTTGACCCTGGGTTCAATCCAGTATGCTCATGTATGATCCAGAAACTGCAAGGAAAGAAAGGATGGAGTTAGATCCAAAGGATCTAAGCAATGCCTGACACCCTATTATTGATCCTCATCTACAATTATGCATGTGTATAGTTAATCCATACACTTCTAAAAGGAACTATGCTATAGAACATGTGCAGTGTATAGGCCTTGGAATCCAAATGAAGCCCTACATTTATGTCTTTATGAACACCTAGTGAATCACTGTTGTGGCTTCATTTATGTCTCGATGAACACCTGGTGAATCACTTTTGTGACCACATCATCCAAACAGTGCAACAGCAACACCAGATGTTGTTCCATCTGGTGTTGCTATGGCATCATTTCCAAATGATGCATCCACAATAGTAACCCACCATGCCCATCAACACAAGGTAGACATGATCAAGAATAAGCAATGGAGGGGACATTATCAAGGTCAAATCAGAGGTCAAATTTCATTCCTTGAAATTTTATATTTGTACAGTTATAAAATTTCATGCCTTGAAAATTTATAACATAGTTCCTTAGCATTTGATCTTCATATTGTAGCCATGAATTGAGGTATGCATTCAAGATTTGTCTTCTCATTAACTCAATTTCATTTTGATGGCATTTGTTGATTTAATTGCAACACCAACTTGGTTATAAACAAAAAGAAAAAGAAAAAGAAACTATCATTTGTAATTTTTGTGAATTCGAAGAGCTTCCATGAAGATGGCACTACACTTTTGCATGGTGCAAAGATGACATTAGAGTTTGGCGTGCACAAAGAGGCTGACACCATGTGGGAAGAGGGCACTAGCACTTGAGGTAGGCATTAGAGCTTTGTCTTCTCATTAACTCAATTTCATTTTGATGGCATTTCTTCATTTAATGGCACAATATGAATGTTAATAGTAGCATTGTTTACATCTTATCATTTGGAATGCTCGATGACCTGCGAGCTTTGAGAGATAGGGCATCATTTATATTAACTTCAAGGCATTGTGTGAAGTTTTTGATCTCTTTTTATTTATTTTTCTGCTGATATTCACTATGTGGTACTCCCTGTTTATGATCATTTCATGAGGAAATGTCTTGATGGCTCATGGGTTGCAAGCTAGGGCATCATGCATTGTTTATGAGCTCACTATTTGAGCACCTCATGTCCCTATTTGATTGGTCGGTGCTCTATTTTTTATATTGAGTTTACATCATATATTTAGTCTTAATAAATATCTTGTAAAACAACATAAAACTAACCCAAAATACTTTGTCTTAATAAAAACTTAATAAAAAAAAATATTTAGTCTTAATAAAATCTTATAAAACAACATATATTGTGTGAAGTGTTGATCTCTCTTTACTTGTTTTGTTGTTGATATTCACTAGCTATGTGGTACTCCCCATTTATGATCATTTCATGAGGAAATGTCTTGATGGCTCACGGGTTGGAAGCTAGGGCATCATACATTGTTCATGAGATCATTGTTTAATACTGGCATTGTTTACATCTTTTCATTTGGAATACTTGATGACCCACGAGCTTTGAGAGCTAGGGCATCATTTCTATTACCTTCAAGGCATTGTGTGAAGTGTTTTATCTCTCTTTATTTGTTTTGTTGTTGATATTCACTATGTGGTACTCCCTGTTTATGATCATTTCATGAGGAAATGTCTTGATGGTTCACCGGTTGTAAGCTAGGGCATCATGCATTGTTTATGAGCTCATTGTTTGAGCATAGGCCAATCAAATAGGGACATGAGGTGCTCAAATAGTGAGCTCATAAATAATGCATGATGCCCTAGCTTGCAGCCTGTGAGCCATCAAGACATTTCCTCATGAAATGATCATAAACGGGGAGTACCATATAGTGAATATCAACAACAAAACAAATAATGAGAGATCAAACACTTCACACAATATATGTTGTTCTATAAGATTTTATTAAGACTAAATATATGATGTAAACTCATAATTATACTTGATGTATATATACTTCGAAGGAGGAATTATGAAATATAGTTGTAAGTAGTTATCTATTCTATAATGATGGAGGAGTGAAAGGTAATGATCAATGAGTTTGTTGTTATTAGATTATACATTAATACACTTACTATTTTGAATTTGAGCTCGGGCATCATGCAATGTTATTGCTGTCATTGCATGCTTGTTGCTGTTGTGTACCATATATTGTTTTATACACTGTTTATTTCATTGAGACTGTGAGCTTGGGATTTGTAATTTATTTTATGTTATTGGATCAATGCTACCATGTTGTTGAGGCTGTAGATGCATTGAATCACCACTGCCATTCTATTTTTATAGAAGCAATATAACAAATAGAGCACCGACCAATCAAATAGGGACATCAGTAAGACATTTAATGCATTATTACTTCATCATGATGATAAAAAATTCATTGGCTCAAAGCACATAGAATGTGGGTAGATGCATTGAATCACCACTTCCATTCTATTTTGATGAAGAGGAGCCATGTTATAAAATTTTAAGGCATCAAATTTTATAATCGCACATATAATTTATGAGTATAATTGTACAACAAAAGAGCACCCACATGCTTTGGTTTTTATTGGTCTATGAAAGGTTTTGGTTTGCCTTTCCCAATTGAGATGTCATCCTAAAATTTAAAAGGACCAAGGTAATAATAAGTCTTGAACATAAATGCATGATTATGGATCCTCAAGTAGGAGTTGTGATGCAAGGGAAGAACACTTATATGGGTTTACCCACATAAGGACAATGGTTTAATTCATCTTTCTTTCAAGTGCTCTTGGGTACTTTCCTTGGCCTCTAGGCTTGGGCATCCTATAGGGGTTGAACCAAAATTACAAAGGCAATAAGGACACATAGAATAATAGGTTTGGGGACTTAGACTTATGTTCAATCCTTAGTAATGGTTTGAGGAACTAATTACTAGATGAATTACTACAGTACCCTAGTTTGCATTATTAGCTGATCTTGTTTAATTTGTGTTCATTTCATGCAAAGATACATGTAAAGGAAAATAAAGTTTTGCATCTAAATATTACATGTATATATATGAAAAATAACTTGTATATACTATACAAGGAAAATAAATTTCAGAAGAAAATGCAAGAGCACATGCATACATAAGAGGATGAACATAAATAATAAGGGTGCTAGACATCTCCTGAAGTGATGAATTTTTTACCTGGGTATGAATCTAGTGTGCCCCTATGTGATCTAGAACCTGCAAAGAAAAGAGAGATGGGGGTTAGATAAAAAAATATCTAAGCAATGAATGACATCCTATTACTGATCCTCATCTACAATTATGCATGTTCATAGTCAAGCCATACACTTATGAAAGAAAAACCATGCTACAGGATATGTGCACTCAAAAGAATGTTGCAGAGAGTAAATGGTTGTATTTATGTTTGCATGAACACCTGGTGAGTCACTATTGTGACTACATCATTCAAACAATGCAACAGCAACACCAGATGTTGTTGTTTCATTTGGTGTTGTTGTGACATCATTTCCAAATGATGCACCCACAACAGTCACACGCCATGCCCATCAGCACAAGGTAGTCATGAGCAAGCATGAATAAGAAATGGAAGGGGCATACATCATCATCAAATCAAAGGAGAAAATCATCAAATCTGCATATTAAAGGAGGAGTACATCATGGATTTCAAGTAAAGATCATAACATCACAACATGGTTGGCAGCCCCAAGGAGGCCTTATTACATGCAGTGAGTAAGCTACATCAAAACAAAGAGGTACAAAAATCTACATCATCTATACATTAATGTTATGGCATGGAGTATATTTAAATTTATATTTTAAAGGATAAGTAAGAAAGTTGCATGATGATAGTGAAATTAACAAAGGTGCAAATCTAATGAAGTAATGAAGCTACCCACATTCTATGTTCTTTGAGCCAATGAAATTTTTATCATCATGATGAAGTAAAAATGTATTAAATGTCTTATTGATGTCCCTATTTGATTGGACGATACTCTATTTTTTATATTGTTGCTATCAAAATAGAATGGCAATGGTGATTCAATGCATCTATAGCCTCAACAACAAGGTGACATTGATCCAATAATAGAAAATACATTACAAATGTCAAGCTCATAGTTTCAATGAAATAAATAGTGTATAAAACAATATATGGTGCACAATAGTAGCAAGCATCCAATGACAACAATAACATTGCATGATGTCCGAGCTCAAATTCAAAACAGTAAGTGTATTAATGTATGATCTAATAGCAGCAACCTCATTGATCATTACTTTTCACTCCTCCATCATTATAGAAGAGATAACTACCTACAACTATATTTCATAATTCCACCTTTGAAGTATATATATATCAAGTATAATGATGAGTTTACATCATATATTTAGTCTTAATAAAATCTTATAAAACAACATAAAACTAACCCAAAATACTTTGTCTTAATAAAATCTTAATAAAGCGATATATTTAGTCTTGATAAAATCTTATAAAACAACATACATTGTGTGAAGTGTTTGATCTCTTTTTATTTGTTTTGTTGTTAATATTCACTATGTGGTACTCCCCGTTTATGATCATTTCATGAGGACATGTCTAGATGGCTTGTGGGCTGCAAGCTAGGGCATCATGCATTATTTATGAGCTCACTATTTGAGCACCGGAAAATCAAATAGGAACATGAGGTGCTCAAACAATGAGCTTATAAATAATGCATGATGCCATAGCTTGCAGCCTGTGAGCCATCCAAACATTTCCTCATGAAATGATCATAAACGAGGAGCACCACATAGTGAATATCAACAAAAAAATAAATAAAGAGAGATCAAACACTTCACACAATGCCTTGAAGATAATAGAAACAATGCTCTAGCTCTCAAAGCTTGCAAGTCATCAAGCATTCCAAATGAAAAGATGTAAACAATGCTCGTATTAAATAGTGAGCTCATGAACAATGTATGATGCCCTAGTTTGCAGCCCGCAAGCCATCAAGACATTTCCTCATGAAATGATCATAAATGGGGAGTACCACATAGCTAGTGAATATCAACAACAAAACAAATAAAGAGAGATGAAACACTTCACATAATATATGTTATTTTATAAGATTTTATTAAGACTAAATATATTGTTTTATTAAGATTTTATTAAGACAAAGTATTTTGGGTTCATTTTATGTTGTTTTATAAGATATTTATTAAGACTAAATATATGATGTAAACTCAATATAATAAACAGAGCACCGGCCAATCAAATAGGGACATGAGGTGCTCAAACAGTGAGGTCATAAACAATGCATGATGCCCTAGCTTGCAGCCCACGAGCCATCAAGACATTTCTTGATGAAATGATCATAAACAAGGAGTACCACATAGTGAATATCAACAAAAAAACAAATAAAGAGAGATCAAACACTTCACACAATGCCTTGAATTTAATAGCAATGATGCCCTAGCTCTCAAAGCTCACGGGTCATCGAGCATTCCAACTGCTAAGATGTAAATAATGTCATCTAGACATGTGTACTATGAGCTTTCCTACAAAAAATATACTTGTGATGATTTTCACAATAGTACATGTGTTGAAGGAAAGTTCAAAGTACTGCTTAGGAAAATATGAATGTTCATCACCTATGCATTTCAGAGTTGATCAGAGAAGGTATATGCACAACAAAACAAATAAAAAGAGATCAAACACTTCACACAATACCTTGAAGGTAATATAAATGATCAAACATTTCAAAATAGGTACATCAGTAATAAAATAATACACTTACTATTTTGAATTTGAGCTCATAAGGATTAAGATATCCCTATTTTATTACTGATGTCCCTATTTATATTTTTTCATCAAATGACCCAAAAACATCAAGAATGGTCATATATGGTCACTAATAGCCAACTTTTAGAAGAATATGCATGAATATGAAAACATACATAAGTGGATGAACATTAATAATGAAGGTACCAAACATTGCTTGAAGTAATGAAGGGTTGACCTAGTGTTCAGTCCAGTATGCTCTTGTATGATCCAAAACCTGCAATGAAGGAAAAGATTGGGTTTGATCCAAAGGATCTAAGTAATGCCTAGCACCCTATTACTAATCCTCATCTACAATTATGCATGTGCATAGTCAAGCCATACACTTCTAAAATGAACTATGCTACAGAACATGGGTGTGTGTTAATGTGATTCAAAAGTTATTATGGAAGATTGTTTTATTATTGAGATAAGGATATCTTAATTCTACAAGAATAAATGTTTTAAGAAATATTAGAATTTAATTTTGACAATAACATGAGGAGTGATATATTTCAAGCTTCAGCGAGACTTCATACCACACAGTGTTCGTAGATTACGTTCAATGTGTTATTTACACTTGTATTGGTGGAAAAACTCTTGAAAATGTGCAAAAGAGATTGCATTCAACCATGTTGTTTACATGACACATGTAGTTTACCTCCAGCCTAAATCAGCATTATGTACAAATCTATGGATGGTTTGTGGTATGAAGCCTCGCTCAAGCTTGAAAATGATAAGCATTATGATGATGAGGTATGGTGTGGTAAGCACAAGTATAGTTTCTCATAAGCTTCTATTGGTATAGTTTTTTTTTTCAATAGTTACAGAATCTAGCTTCTCCTATACTTACACATATGTATACATTTTGGGCTTGGCTTTAATGTCATGTAAATTTGAGTGAAATGGTAATAATATTTAAGAGAAACAAGTATGACATTTTAAACAAGTATGCATATACATTATATAATAGGAGTGATATATTTTAATAGAAACACTTAATGAGAAGGATGCCTATATAATAGGAGGAGTGATATATTTTAATGGCAATGGACATAGAAATTGTAGTGAAACTCTGTAATTTATTATTGTAAGTGGACATAGAAATTGCAGTGAAACTCTATAATTTATTATGGCTCAGTGTTGTATATCCATAGTCAATGTCTATTTAAACTTTAGGATGATACTTATATGATGGCTTAAGTAAATTGTTCTTACCTTGAGACTAGTACACCATGGGATTAGAGGATGGTTGCTATAATAGCAACTGTGTGTCTATGAGATACTTTTATATTTTATATTAAATGATGATACATATGTGTTTCTTCCTTTTACAAAAGTTTATATTCTGATACTTATATCTTGAATTTTCAAATGACCAATGAGTGATAATTTCAAAAGTGTAACATAATTAAAGGCATGTGAATTCATATTGTACTTAATCTGAATGCCACTGTGTAATATTTTTACTTACGATATTTTGAGACCCCTCTCCATTTTAAACTAACCTATGACTTCAAAGGAGGAATTATGAAATATAGTTGTAGGTAGTTATCTCTTCTATAATGATGGAGGAGTGAAAGGTAATGATCAATGAGGTTGCTGCTATTAGATCATACATTAATACACTTATTGTTTTGACAACAATAACATTGCATGATGCCAGAGCTCAAATTCAAAATAGTAAGTGTATTATTTTATTAGTGATGTCCCTATTTTATTACTGATGTCCCTATTTGATCTAATAGCATCAATATAACAAACGGAGCACCGGCCAATCAAATAGGGACATGAGGTGCTCAAACAATGAGCTCATAAACAATGGATGATGCCCTAGCTTGCAGCCTGCGAGCCATCAAGACATTTCCTCGTGAAATGATCATAAACGGGGAGTACCACATAGTGAATATCAACAACAAAACAAATAAAGAGAGATCAAACACTTCACAAAATGCCTTGAATGTAATAGCAAGGATGCCCTATCTCTCAAAGCTCATGGGTCATCGAGAATTCCAAATGCAAAGATGAAAAAAATGCCAGTATTAACATTCATATTTTGCCATTAAATCAACAAATGCCATCAAAATGAAATTGAGTTAATGAGAAGACAAAGCTCGAATGCCTACCTCAAGTCATGGCTACCATATAAGGATCAAATGCAAAGAAACTATGTTATAAAATTTCATGCCAAATTTCATCAAGAATGGTCCTATATGGTCACTAATAGCCAACTTTCAGAAGAATATGAATGAATATTAAAACATACATAAGTGGATGAACATAAATAATGAAGGTACCAAACATTGCCTGAAGTAATGAAGTGTTGACTCAGGGTTCAATCCAGTATGCTCTTGTATGATCCAAAACTTGCAAGGAAGGAAAAGATGGGGTTAGATCCAAAAGACACTATTAGGGCACTATTTATCCTTGACTGTATTCTTTTGGGGTCTAATCTATTGTAGTTGTTTCTTTTTTCTTTGAATCATTGTTTACAATTACTTTTGATGTAATATTTGTGTGAAGAACAAGAACAAACTAGTGAATGAGTGAATTTGACAAAGATAAACATGACACATTTTGTTGGGCTGATTGGGTTGGCCTGGTACCCTTTACATGGTCTGGCCAGATATTAAATAGTGAGCACCTAAACAACACCAACATTAAACAATGAGCTCATGAACAATGTATTATGCCCTAGCTTGCAGCCTGCAAGCCATCAAGACATTTTCTCATGAAATGATCATAAACGGGGAGTACCACATAGTGAACATCAACATCAAAAAAAATAAAGAGAGATCAAACACTTCACACAATGTCTTGAAGGTAATAGAAATGATTCCCTAGCTCTCAAAGCTCGCAGATCATCCAGCATTCCAAATGAAAAGATGTAAACAATGCAAGTATTAAATAGTGAGCTCATGAACAATGTATGATGCCCTAGCTTGTAGCCCGCAAGCCATCAAGACATTTTCTCATGAAATGATCATAAACAGGGAGTACCACATAGTGAATATCAATAGAAAAACAAATAAAGAGAGATCAAACACTTCACACAATGCCTTGAAGGTAATAAAAATGATGCCCTATCTCTCAAAGCTCACAGGTCATCAAGCATTCCAAATGAAAATATGTAAACAATGTCAGTATTAAACAATGAGCTCATGAATAATGTATGATGCCCTAGCTTGCAACCCGCGAGCCATCAAGACATTTCCTCACGAAATGATCATAAACAGGGAGTACCACATAGTGAATATCAACAGCAAAACAAATAAAGAGAGATCAAACACTTCACACAATACCTTGAAGGTAATAGCAATGATGCCCTAGCTCTCAAAGCTCGCGGGTTATCGAGCACTCCAAATGCTAAGATGTAAACAATGCCACTAAAATTGAGTTAATGAGAAGACAAAGCTCGAATGCCTACCTCAACTGCTAGTGCCCTCTTCCCACATGGTATTGGCCTCTTCACGTATGCCAAAGTCGAATGCCCTACCCTCTTCGTGATATGCAAAAGTGCAGTGTCATCTTTGCGGTAACTCTTCAAATTCACAAAAATTACAAATGACACTTTATTTTTCTTTTTTCTTTTTTTTATAACTAAAGGGGTGTCACAATTACGACATTATCATCACTATTACAACACCGTTGGGTGCACTTGGAAAAAAAATGCAAAAAACAAACACAAATTGTAGTGGTGTCACAAATTGGCATCAAAATTTGACCCCAAATATTGTAGTGTGCAGATTTACAATATGATTGACAAACAAATGTCTTTGACTCTTGTAACCCACTCCAAATTTGACAAGAAAAAGGGCCAATTAACAAGGACTAGGCTAGCATTCCTCCTACACTTTGAGCCTTAATGCTCAAGGGGGTGTACCTTGGATTCACTTCTTAAAGGAATCAACAAATATTAAGAATTAATGTCCTTGACACATTGATCTAAAGATTTTATCATTTATAGGTTGATTGATGATGAAGAATTGCTTCCTGAGAAAAGACTAGTGTCTTATCCTAGGGAAAAGAGACAAATACAATATACCTCAACAAAAAACTTAACTCAAACACACCCAAATCCAGAATAAGTGCTTTGCCTATTATTCCTCTCACTCTCACATTCAGACATTAGATTCTCAGAAGAACTATGAATTCTCTAAATCTACCATTAAGAATTTAATCCTTCCTTGAAGGAACTCAAGAACAAACTTCACAAGTTACTTTGTAAACTATATATTAACCTGCTTTGCATCATTAACATATTAGAATCCAAGATCAAAACAAGAAGACATTCACAAATCTGAGATGGAATTCAAGTGTATTCTCATTAAAATTTTCAATATCAATACATTGAAAAATGACAAAATGCTAGAACCAAACCCTAGATCCAAAATCTCTCTATTCAGTTACCAATTTCACCATCCTCTGAAAAATACATCAGACTACTATATATAGTCACTAGCTATCTTGGAATCCTCAAGAAAGGATGCAACAAGCTTTGGATAGCTAGGACAGGGTTAGTGTTTTCAACAACCATACCAACTAGATAATCAAGAAATTTACTGTAGAAATGGCATGCCAAGCAATCCGGAGTAATCAGTTCCAAATTGATCTTCATTTATGGCCAAAATCCCAACTGGTACACTAGAGACTAGAAATTTCATCATTTTAGCTCCCTGTTTACTTCATTTGCATAATAAATTGAGTGATTGTTTCACCTATCTTCCATGGCATGGACATCCTCCACAAACAAGCATCATTTCTGGACTATACTGTGATAGTTTACAACATCAAATTGAGTAGATTGGTCACCCATGCATTTAATAACCAGACCTTTACTTGCAAAAAACCCTTAAATATTTCAAATCTTAGACAACAACGGTCAATCAATTAAGTTTAAAACATGGCCGTCGATCTTTATCCCTTTCCCGGCACATCAGACGGCTTTCATTAAATGACAGGTTGTGTGTAGGATCATGGTATGCCAAACTAGGCCCTTAAGTGGCAATGAATTATATGTTGAAAATTATTTTAAAAATAATTATTCTATATGTTGAAAATTACAAATTTCAATGTAGTAGTATAGAAATTTTAGGAAAAAAATAAGTAGGTGTATGTCTGACCACCTTAAACACAATCAAATGATAATTTATTTTACAAGATTCTAGATATAAGTAGTAGAATCATGTCCAGATGTGACACATATTTTTTGTAATTTTATTCCAACTAAATAATTAATTATGATTTTTCTTCTACAACTTTTCCAGAATACAAAAACTCTCATGTTTGACCACGTTAACTTAGTCTAAACTTTATCAAATTGAATTTTTTTTATATTTTTCTTGTTGTAGGAAAAGCATAGAATGTGACACATGTTTTGGATTTAAAAAATGTTGTAGAGTTTGAAAGTTATAGATATTTTTCAGTAAGTCTATCAATCAGGACTAGATAGATAACAAGTAGGTGTATGTCTGACCAAATTGAACAAAATCAAATGATAATTTTTTTTTATAAGATTCTAGATAAAAGTAGTAGACTCATGTCTAGATGTGATGTATATTTTTTTGTATTTTTTTCTAGGCAAATAATTAATTGTGAATTTTTTGCTACAAATTTTCCTAAATATAAAAACTCTCATGTCTGACCACCTTAACTTAGTCTAAAATTCATCAAATTGAAAGAATTGTTTATTATTATTGTATTAGGTGGAGCATAAAATACAATGTATATTTCAAATTTAAAAAATGTTATATTGTTTGAAAGTTATAGTTTTTTTTCAAAGAGTCTATCAATCATAACTTCTTTTTCACATCGCCACTTTTTGGCATACCATGATCCTGCACATACCTGACAAAAGTCACTTAAACCTTTAAAAAAAAATCCAGCCACATCATCATTTTCCTCAGCTAATTACAAAAGAACACATTAGCTACAGCTGGAAATGGACCCACTTTGACATTGGCAAGCTTCCTTAAACCTAAGTCATTCAGTGAATTGGCAACCGAAGGAGTTCTCCTGATCTCGGAATACTTTTCTTAACCACGGTCTGGTTTGTTGATCACATGAACAAAGCATTCATGTGATCACTTAATATTTTCTAGACTCATGGTTTTCTTGGGAGATCACGTGACCACCACCCGATCTACTTATCATCAACGACTAATAATCTTCTCATAATGCTCTTTATCCTTAACCCAGGCTCTATCCAGTGATTAAGCGACTTGAGGCAATCTGTAGATTGCATGACTTTTAACTTAACCCATGTTGTATCTGGAGAATGCTCGACTAAAGACTATCTCTAAATCGCTAAATATTTCGCTAACACTTGGTTGAATCATGAGATTAAAAACTGGCCATCGATCATGTCTCATCCAATGGTCCACAATGATTCACCAAAAACCATAAACCTCTTATCTTAACTCAACTTATCTAGCAATTCAAAAAATAAAGAAATATCCCAGTCGTCGAATCCTTTGCTAACCCTAAGTTATATCTAGAGAACATGCAAATGCCATTGGTTCATTTCATCATCCATGGTTCACATTTAATCTCAAAACCCTCCTTCCTTGATCAGTTCATCTAGAGAATGATCGACTAAAGTAAAAAATAACCACCTGCTGAATCACTAAAGGTTAAGCCACTAATTGCTAGGACTCAAAGAATATGCGAACACTGTAGTCACCAAAATGTCAAATGAAATGACTAACTGCTTGGGAACTTGGAGATTAGGAGAACACCTCATTCTTCAAATTGTTGAGTAGAAACATAACTACTTGGGCTGGGAAATAAAGCATGTGCAGAATGGGGAAAAAGAAAAAAGCTAGAGTTTTTGACTTAGACAAAATTTATAAAACCCTAGACAAGTATAAACCCTATATCTCAAACCTTCAAATTGCAATATCTCTCTAGTTTTTTCAATTAAGTACATGCGATCTAAACTAAAACTTGATGACACCCTATACTATCCATGGTTCAGTGCGCAAGTCATAAAACATCTTGTATCTTCTCTGCTAACCAAAACAAGCTTCTATTAAGGCAAGGCAACTTTCTTAGGATTTTAACAGGATAAGACTATTTTCTTAGGATTTTTGCTATGAAAGGAAAATGGGCTAACAGTGGCTCTATTTGGGGATGCATGCCTCTTGTAGGCATGACAAGGATTCAGAATCTATGGGGAAAAGAAGACCACCCACTGGACAAAAAGACAACTACAGAGAACACTGGACAAAAACCTAACTACAAAGGCAAGACCAGATAGAAAAGAAACACACCACACCTCTACAAAATTTATAACATATACAAACCTAACTACCGTTAATGGAAAGAAAATACCTTAAACTGAAGTATTTCTTCAAGAATTGTCCATGAACAGGAAATTCTTGAATGTCACCATTGAGCTCTTTCACAATGTAGGAATCTGGCCCCCACTTTTCATGAATTAAATATGGCCCTAACCAAATTGGATCAAATTTTCCATGTTTTTCTTTATCTTCCAATCTGGCATTCCAGAGTAATACCAAGTCATTAGGTTCAAAATTCCTTTCTATAGCTCTCTTATCATACAAGTTCTTGACCTGCAACTACAACTTAGAATTCTTTGAAGTTGATTCTCTTATGGTTTCATCCAACCTAATCAAATCCTCAATCCTCAATTGTATTTCATCATCTAGATCATCATCATATAATTGAACAAACCTATACATTTCCAATAAATTGTTCTGAGGCATCCTTGCATGTATTCCATACACCAAGTCAAATGGTGCACACCCAATTTCTTTCTTAACAGTTACTCTGTTAGCCCACACAGCCAAGGGAAAGTTTGAATTCCATGCCTTTTTAGTCTTTTCAAGGATCCTCTTGAGAATCTTTATCAAACTTTTGTTGGATGATTCTGCCTATCCATTTCCTTGCGGATGATAAGGTGAGGAATATGACATCTAGATTCCTAAAACTTCACAAAACTCCTTGTATTCAGAAAACCTGAAGGACATTGCATTATCATAAACAATCCTTTCAGGACAACCAAATCTGGTAACAATATTATTCAATAGGAAATCAGTCACCACCTTGCTAGTTGCATTCCTTGTAGGAATAGCCTCTACCCATTTTGTAAAATAATCAATGGAAACTAAGATCCAAGAGTGTCCTCCACTGGATTTGTTTGGTATTTCTCCTATAAAATCCATCCCCCATTGTTGGAAAGGTGCTTGCACTTCCACTAGCCTCAGTGGTACATTTCCTAAAAACTTGAGCTTGCCAGAAAATATCTGACAAGCATCACACTTTCTTACCAATTGTTCTGCATCTTTGAAGATTGTGGGCCACCAGAACCCCACTCTTAGAATCTTTTGATTAGTATTTTTACCCATATAATGTCCACCACATATTCCTTCATGCATTTCCTTTAGCAATCTGTTAGCTTGACTTCCATCTACACATTTCAACAAAATGCAGTCTGGATTCCTTCTCCATAATTTGCATTTGACGAAAACATATTTTATTGCTTGCAAATTTAGAGATCTTTTCTTGCCATCATCCAATCCTAATGGAAATTTGATATTCCTTAAATAATAGATAACATCTTGATACCAGATACAATCATCCATATCATATGTATAATCGATTTCAGCTTGGTTTATCTGATTTGCATCAAGATTGGACAAAGCCATCATTTTTGTCAATCCTTGGCCTCTAACCAGTTTGGTAATCTAGATATCAATGTTAAACTCCTGGATTCTATTCATCCATCTGCATCTCCTCCTAGACACTTCTTGTTGTGAAAAGATGTCCTTTATTACAACACTTGGTGCAAAAGCAATCATAGTTGCTCCCATCAGATATCATCTAAAAGCATTCACAAGTGCATATGCTTTTTTCTCATTGATATCATACATTAATTCAGTAGCCTGCAAAGATTTACTGAAGAATGCAATAGGTTGTTCAAAACCTTCATTATTTTTTTGTAACAAAACTACAAAAATAGTGTGAAAAGAGGTAAAAGAGAAAATATGCATCAGAATACCATAGTCAAGTGCCTTAAGAATAGGCGTATCCTTGATTTCCTATTTGATACTCTTGAAAGCTTCATCAGGCTCACCTTCCCACTTGATCTTAGATCCTTTTTTCAACAGTTTGGATATTGGCCTAGTAATTTCTGCAAAGTTTGTAACAAATCTCCTCCAAAATTTTACGTGGCCAAAGAAGGATTGGATTCCCTTTACATTTTTTGGTTTCAGAATTTTTTCAATGGCCACTACCCTCTCTAGATCAATTCTTACTCCCTTATTTCCAACTAGGTGGCCCAATAATTTTCCCTCAGTCACACCAAATGCACATTTCCTAGGGTTCAATGAAATGCCATATTCCAGAGCTCTCACAAATATCTTGTCTAGATGAGAACAATGCTCTTCTTCTTTTTTGGAATATGTAGTTAAGTCATCTTGATAAACAACAAGGAAATCATTTATGAATTCAGCAAAAGCAACATCCATTGCTCTTTGAAAAGTTGAACCAGCATTTGTGAGACCAAAAGGCATCCCTACATAAATATAGGTCCCCCAAGGTGTTGTAAAGGTTGTCTTGAATTGTTCTGATTTTTTCACAATCACCTCATTCTATTTAGAAAAACCATCCATCATGGACATCAAGCCAGACCTAGTTACTCTTTTTAACATTGCCTCCATTTTAGGCAAGCAGTAATTGTCTTTCAAAGAAGAGATGTTTAGATTCCTAAAGTCTACACATAGTCTGATATCTCCATTCTTTTTTCTAATAGGAACTAAGTTTGAAACCCAAGAGGAATGTCTTATGGGGTTCTATGATTCCAGCATCCCTCAACTTCATCAGTTCTTCTTGCATTTTGGGTGCTAGAGTAGGGTTAATTGGCCTCTATTTTTTCCTGAAAGGTTTAGCATCTTTCTTCAAAGGAATAATATGTTGGAATAGATCTTCTCTATAAACCTTTAGGTAGTCATATGACCATGAAAAAACATGCATGAATTTTCTCAATAACTCAATCAAATTTTTCCTTATCTCTTGGATATCTCTTTTCCAATGTAGACCTTCTTAGGTGCCTCTTGTGTACCAAGATTAATTTCCTCTAGGTCCATCTGGTCTCCCTTCCTATTATCGATTTGGACTCTATGTTGACTATCAAATACAGTTTCTAAAACAAAAATTCCCTCAGGAACCTTGGTAGTCTTAAGCTACAGAATTTAATTTCCAAGGATAACTTATTTTCCTTCTGCAGTCTCAACAAAAGTTGAGCAATCCAATTCTTGGCCATGATACTTATCTTCACAATTCATAAATCTCAAGATGTCTGGTCATCTTCAAAGACCTACCAGTTCTCAACATTATCCGGTATACTAAGCCTAGCCTGAATTTCAATTTTAGAGATGCCTGCAAAAGTAATGTCACTGGGATTGATTGCTATATTGTCTAACAAGTCAGCCATCTTATTATTACTCCTATCCTTCCATACAATATTGAATGCATTAAAAATCTCAATCATGTCCCAAACAATATTCCTATATTATTTCAAACTTTTATTCTTAGAAGCGTATACTGATCTTACTTGAGACACAACTAACTCAGAATCACCAACAACCTTTACACATTTAATTCCATGCTTGTGTGCCAACCTTAATCCTATTAACAATGCTTCATATTTTTCTATATTATTGGTACAAGAGAAGCTAAGTGTGAAAGAGAAATTGTAAGTATTTCCATCTGGAGAGATGAGTAAAATACCTACTCCTGAACCATCTTTATAGTTAGCACCATCAAAGTACATCACCCACAACTCACCCTTCTCAGATTTAGCATTTATTTCCATAGTGATAGGGGGAAGCATAGGCTCTCTTTCAAGCACAGTGACCTATGCTCTGAAAGAATTGATATCAGTATTCACAAAATAGGTAATCTCATTGTTAATATTCTTTTCAATCATATGGGTTACCCTTGGCTCCAGTTCAACCTTAATAGATTGATCATCTATCTTGAAAGTTGCAAAGGACAAGTCACATTGCAAACTTCCACCCATGGAAGCACTCAACTTCCTAGATAATAGCATTCCATAAAGCGGAGGAATGTCTACCACCAACACTCATGGTCAACTCTTTCTCTAGATAGGCTGCCAATTTGTAAGGCAATGCATTTATAGTCCCAATGAATGGCACTTCTCTTTGGTCCATTGTACAACATCTTGTTGATGTTTATAGCTTTGATTAGATAAAATGATCTTGATATTATGAGAAAATAAATAAATAATATATTAATATATATATAATAACAATGGGCATTACTACTATATATATTAATATACATATCTAACATTATCTCTTTATAATATTGAATTAAATAAACATCATTGAATTGATAATATTGTCATTTAGATAATACAATATGAGATAATATTATTCCACATTATATATGCATATTGATATATATAATAATATTGATATTATTATATATATCAATACACATATACAATGTATATTTTATATAGTTGATAAAATAAATAATATTAATCTCATAAACAAAATTAGTATAAAACCATTTGGCATTCATTAGTATTAACATTGTCTCTAATGTCGACTTGTATCGGTCTTACACCTTATGTTAGATGTATTGGCTAAGACTTGTAACCAATCGGTCCCCTTTGTTGTGTTATCGGGTGACTTAATAGATATATCATTGGGTACTGCAGGTGAATTAAAAGTAATATCATTGGGTATTGTCATCGTAGTTTCATTAGTTATGATTTGGCACTGATGATTAATGTGAAAAGACATGTTGATGAATAGACATGTCAGGCCACGTGTGAAGATATGTATCTTCATCAACATGCCTTCACATATATAGATGTTTTGTGATTGGATGATGATATATATAAATAAAATAAAATAATACAAGCCTCTCTCCAATCTGTAGAATATTAACTTTAATATAATTAAATATATCTGTTACTATATCATTAATAAATACATATATATATTGTGATTATATATATTACACATATTGAGGTTATATAAGAAAATTTCAAAACCTTATATTATTGATCCTAATTTTAACACATCTACCCTAGACTGTATCAACCTTAAGGCCCAACGTTTCCATGATCTTAAAAGGCATGACAGTATTTGAGGCACCTGAATCAATCATGCAATTCCTTAATGTCATTCCATTCACTATGATACTTAAGAAGAATGGATCTATGTTTTCAAGGCTAGCATTGACAGAGTTGTCCAAGTATATAGGTGGTATTTGAGATACCATTTCCTGAACTTCCACTTCTTTCATAACTTTAGCCTGGGACTCTTTAGCATTACAAGCAACATTATTATTATGAACATTATCTACCCATGCAAGAGCTTTGTCCTTATGTTCAGGGATTCTCAATAACTCTGACAAAGGAAACTTGATAGTTATCTTAGACAATACTACTAACATATCAACATGGGACAAGGAAGGAATCTCAATCTGCACTGCTCTAGTATCCTTTTGTTTCTCGAATACATCAGTTGTAGTTGTCACCTTCATTTTCTCAATTTTAGCCATTGTACTAACTGGCTTCTCAACTTCCTTTTGATTGTCTCTATCATGAACAATAGACATCCACATAGCTCCAACTTCCTTTGGCTCCCACTTCTTACCCTTTACATTTTTGAACTTCACTAAGTAAACATCTTTTGATTTGTTTCTAGTGGGTCCCTTGGAACTAGTGTTTTTTATATTCCTGCAGCTTTTCTAGTGGTATCATTTGTTGTCATTCTTCTAGTCTGCACTTAGGCTACCATCTCTGCAATGATCCTAGCCATCTCCTCAATTGGAGGTCTTCTCAAATTCACTTGCTCTGAGGAAGAATTCATGTTACATGTCTTTTCATCAATGCCTTCATCATCAGAAAAGACTTCTTGATGGGATAATGCCTTATTGTGTCTTTTCAAATGCACATCATTTTCTTCATCAATGTTAGATACATCTTCATGTCCCAAATATGAAATAGTCATGATACACCCAATATCATCATTAGTTTCTTCTTGATCAATTTCTCCAGCTTCATCATTTTGGTATGCAGATATGGACTGTGCAACCACACAATGTTCTGCAGAATGAGTAGATTGGCAGGCCATACACCATGGTGTATCTTCCATGACATTTATAGAAGCCTTTTATAAAGGATCAGAGATAACTTTGTCATTATTTCCTTTTGCAACAGGGACAATAGGTTTTCCATCCTTCCATTGGGTTTTATAAGGGTAATTTTGTAGCCTATTCTACCTGTTGAAGTTATTATTGAAATGAGGGTTTTCTGCAGCAAAAACTTTATCATTTTTGTTACTAGGTGCTTTCAAGTTCTTTAGTGCATTTAACACTTTATACAACTTGTCTTCTTCTTGCCTCTTATTTCCAACATTTCTTTCATTGTCCCTTTTATATTTTTTTGTCTCCGAACAACTTAGGATCATCTCTTTTCCCACCCAATTTTCTAGATATTTTCATATTGTTCTCAATGTTGATAGTAATTCTAAAGGCATCCCTGAGAGTTCTAGGTTCTTTGTCTCTCAGTAAGTATCCCATATTTCCATCAAAAGCATTGAAGTGTGTGGTCAGGCAGACATTGTCATCTAATCTCATAACTTGAAATAACTTATGCATACCCTTCTAAAATCTCATGTTGAACCCAGCTACAGACTCATTCTGATTCTTCCTTATGGTGTTAAATTCATTTAGCATAAAACTAGCATTATGCCTATCACCATATTGTTCCTTGAATCATTTTTCAAAAGCATCCCATGTGTCAATGCAGCGGTTAGGGAGTCTTTTGAACCAGTCTCTAGAATCTTCCACCAAAGACTGAACAAATAATTTCATGACTAAATCCTCATGCTCAATTTCCTAGTCATTTAGCATATCAACAAACAACCTAAGGTGTTCTTCACAACTAATGGCATTGTTACCAACAAACTTGGTTACCTTGTCTCTTATATTGGCTGGGAAAGCATTTGGGTAACCTGGTATTCCATCAAAGCTAATTTGCCTATACCCTTCTAATTGCATAGGTCTTCTTTGAAAACTTAGGCCAGTGTTTCCACTGGAACTAGCACTCACATTTATATTTCCACCTACTTGTACACTTGACTATTGTTTAGGATCAACATTTAACTTGGTAGATGAAGCAGAAAGTGGATTATGAGTAGTAACATTACCAAGTGGAGTAGTATTAGAAGTTGTAAATGGCATACCTATTTCAATGGTAGCTGGTCCAAGAGTGTTTGCAAATGAAGCCTTCAAGAACTAGATCTTCCTTCTTGTTTCAGCAATAGAGACTTCAACTTTAGCCTTCTCCAATTCCCTTTCTAGATCATCTCTTTCCTTCCTTTTCTTCTCCATCTCTATATCTTCACTTGAAACATGTGGTGGGACTTTTGGTCTTGCCACAGGCTCATTTATTTGAATCCCAGCCATCTTTTTCTTTCCAATTTCATTAACAATAGAAGTAGGTCTTGTAGTTTCACTTTCATTTTTATCTTTAGGTTGAGAAGCATAACTTTGGACTTTCTAATCATGGGGCCCTCTTGTTTGAACTCATGGTCTTGCAACAGATGTTCTTTTTCACTTCTCAAAGCATCAAGATTACCAAAAATTTCACGTTGCAAAGATTTAGGAGAAGAAGAAAGTATTTTGTTTCTCTCTTTTAGCTCATTAATCTTTCTAAGTAGAGACTCTCTTTCTATTAATGCATTCATTGTCTCAACCTCTCTTTCTTTCTATAATCTTTTGTATATTACATCTTGCTCTCCAAATTGTAATATCAATGGACCCAAATCATTTGGGTTTATCATAACATCTTTAGAGCTTGATGATACATTTGTATCAATGAGACTTTGATATGGGAAATGGACCTGCCTAGGCTCCGTGGGTTTCCTTCTAAGCATATCTCCATCTGGATGTAAATTTTGCCCAAAACCCCTTTTTCCTGCCCTTACATTTTGATTTGTAGGTAATGTGGCTTTGTCCTAAAATAATATTTCTAGGGTATCATAAAAATTATCTCCAAAGAGACCACTATCAGATTTAGAGCTTTTATACAATGATTCATCCTCATTAGGAGATGTATGTTGTGCCCTACTTATGGTATTATTTTGTTCTCTTACAGGGGCACTAGTAGATTCCCCATCTCTTTTGATCCAATTTTTCTTTCCTGATCTAGGAAACTCTTCTAGAGTAGCCTCTGGATGCTTCTTGACAAAAGCCCTAGTATTTCTACTTTTGTCCATGGTTTGTAATTTGTAAACATTGGTTCTAACCCTTTGAGTCACCACCCACTTTTAATGGGAAATCTTAAGCAAAAACCTTGAGAAACTTATATTGTTATATCTCCAGTGGAGTCGCCATTTTCCCAGTTCCTTTTCTTTCTACTTGCAGATTAACAATATGATTGACAAACAAATGTCTTTGACTCTTGTAACCCACTCCAAATATGACAAGCAAAAGGGCCAATTAACAAGGACTGGGATCTTAGTCCTCCTACACTTTGAGCCTTAATGCTCAGGCGGGTGTACCTTGGATTCACTTCATAAAGGAATCATCAAATATTAAGCATTAATGTCCTTGACACATTGATCTAAAGATTTTATCATTTATAGGTTGATTGATGATGAAGAACTGCTTCCTAAGAAAAGACCAGTGTCTTATCCTAGGGAAAATAGTCAAATACAATATACCTCAATAGAAAACTTAACTCAAACACACCCAAATCTAGAATAAGTGATTTGCCTATTATTCCTCTCACTCTCACATTCAAACATCAGATTCTCACAAGAACTGTGAATTCTCTAAATCTATCCTTAAGAGTTTAATCCTTCCTTGAAGGAACTCAAGAACAAACTTCACAATTTACTTTGTAAACCATATATTAACCTGCTTTGTAACATTAACATATAAGAATCCAAGATAAAAACAAGAAGATATTCACAAATCTGAGATGGAATTCAAGTGTATTCTCATTAAAATTTTCAATATCAATACATTGAAAAATGAAAAAATGCTAGAACCAAACCCTAGATCCAATCTCTCTCAATGTAGTTACCAATTTCAACATCCTTTGAAAAATACATCCGACTACTATATATAGTCACTAGCTATCTTAGAATCCTCAAGAAAGGATGCAACAAGATTCGGATAGCTAGGATAGGGTTAGGGTTTTCAACAACCATACCAACCAAATAATCAAGAAATTTACTGCAGAAATGGCATGCCAACCAATCTAGAGCAATTAGGTCCAAATTGATCTTCATTTATGGCCAAAATCTTGACTAGTACACTAGAGACTGGAAATTTCATCATTTTAGCTCCCTGTTTACTTCATTTGCATAATAAATTGAGTGACTGTTTCACCTATCTTCCATTGCATGGACATCCTACTCAAACAAGCATGATTTCTAGACCATACTGTGACAGTGTATAAGATCAAATTGAGTAGATTGTTCGCCCATGCATTTAATAACTGTAATCACCTAAAAATGGACAAAGACAATTTAACGATAATTCAAAGAAAATCAATTCAAATCGAAGAAAATCAAGGAAATAATTGAATTGATTGAATCACAATGCACAATTAGCCAATCAAAATTAAAATCAAGTCCTAATTCGAGATCAATCAAAATTGAGAGCATTTTAATTAAATGCAATCAAATCAAAATACAATTAATTCAATTAATTGTATAGTCTTGGATTAAATTAAATTCAACCCATTTAAGGGGTACATGGCTATAATAAATCAATTAATAAATCTCAATTATTCTCAACAAACCAAAAGGAGAGAAAATCAATCAACTAATGAGATTTGAGGAAAGATATTCACATGGATCAAGCCCAATTGAATCTCATTCACTCAAAGTGAAAGATAATCTTGACCATCCATCTTGTCCAGTTGTCCCAAGCTTTGAGGACACAAACTTTGCTTTGTCTTCAAAGGGTGGAACCAAAGACTTAACCCCAACTCAACCATGATCAAACACAACTACACCCCCTACCATTGGAAAATCTATAAAAGGAAGGCTAAAATCTTTCATTATTATCAACCACCTATCTGAGAATTGCATCAAACCACTTGCAATTTGAGTTTAGAAAGGCATTTGAGATCATTTTAGCATTTATCTTGATAATTGTTAGCTTTGAGCATTATTTTATCTCTATCATTCTCATTCTAGGACTATCATTAGTGAGAGCTTGCTGAGAGCTCACTCATTAACATCTTAGTTAGAGAGCCATAGGATGCTCAATTAGTCATTGATTTTGTTAAATAGTTGCTCAATTGTGGTTGTATTTAGTTATTATTTCACTTGTTATTGATGATTAACCCTAATTCTATGAAGATACTTTTATTAGTATACAAAATGGCACCCACCGTGGGGCAGTAAGGCTCATGTTATCAATTTTATCATTTGGATCATCTTTTGTATGCTTGTATTTGCTATTTTCCATGGAAATTTTGTAGGAGATAGGTCAAATTACGCCTACAGTCAATTCAGTCACGCCTGTAATCATTTGGATGACACCTACTAGCTCTGTATCGATGCTTATTTCCTGAACATTTGCTCTTGGTTGATACTTTTTGTTTTGTCTTACATTCTTCATTGTCGCCTGTAATTGAAGAAATTACACCTGTACGATAAAGTCATATTGCCTTTGCCTGAAGAAGTCACGCTTGGGAGTTAAGAAGTGTCACCTACCGATAATCCATTGTCACTTCTGATCAAACTTTGTGAAGCATTTTGGAGAACAAGTCACACCTAGTATCATTCTCTTACGCTTGCTATTATTAAAGTGTCACTTTGACTTAATTTGTTTACACAACTTTTAATATTCTTTGCGCTTATCGGTAAATTGTTTACGCTTGTTTAACTTTCAGTGTCACTTGTTACACTTTTTTGTGTTGCCTGCTAATAGTAAAGTTATGCCTGTAAACATTTTAATATCGTGTATTTGCTGGACTATGTCACTTTCAATTTTCTATCATAATTTGCTTTCAGATTGATAAATTCATTTATCTAATTCTTTGTTTGTACATTTTGACTGTAAATGAGCAGGCATTGAAAAGTTCAAAATCCAGCAAGCAGGTTTAATCAAGAAGGGAAGGCACTAGCTAAGAAGATAAAGAAGGAAAACATAGCACATATCAAGGCCGTTCTTGAGTTAACACAAGAGGAGGACAATCAGGTATATTAGAAATACCTTCCTGTAATTGAAGCATACAAATAGAAATTTGTCTCTCTTAATTGGATCTTTAGTCCTTAGTTCAAATTTTTGTTTGAAAAATTGTAATTAAAGTACTTAAAATTCATTACATAAATCTTTTCTTTGTCAAATTCAATTTTGGTTTCCCCTCATTGTGATTGTTAGTGTTGACTAACTTGCTAGAGGACAAACACACTTGGAAGGAGCTATTGCCAAGGTGAGATGAAAATAATGAAATCCCTTAAAAATGCCCCTAGCTTAGGATAGCTACAAGGAAATGTATTTCTCTATTCAAGCTTGCACTTGATTAAATTGTGGCATTCTTTTGATATAAGCTTGAGATAAAATAGGAAATGAATTACACACTTAAATTTTAACAATCTCCTTGTCAAGAGATTGGGAAAGAACAAACGTGTGTCTAAGTGTGTGGAACAAAGAAAGACAATAGGGATATTCTCTTCACTCCTTGAGTGAAACAAACTCCCAAACTTGTCAGCCTAAGTTGATTTCTTGTTTTTCATATACATGCTAGAGCAATAGTGGGATCGCCTCCCAAGTTTTCCTTAACGATGCCAGTGAGAGGGACAACCCAAAGGGGGATACGCTCTCTTTTGCTGCAGGAATCCAACCCACTCTAAAATGAAATGCATGTATCCTTAATGGGGTACATGACAAATGGATTTTAATTTTTCAACCTTCCTCTAGTAGTCTTCACGGATTGCGCAAAATCATACTTTGGTGCATGTGGGAAGCCTCCTAACATACTTGGAGGATGAGAGATTGAATTCTATTTGAACGGAATATATACTAAAACCTTGATAAAGTAGCAAAGACCACCTTCTAGAGCCATGTTTACGAACCAAATCTTGTGCTAGGTAGGTGCTTGAAGTGCATTCTTGTGAAAAACCCATGACAATGTTCTACAAATCAAACATTTTGTGTTGAAGTGGATAAAAGAGACAAGTGAATGTGTGGTTGTTATGTTTGAAATACATAAACAAGTGAGAGATATCCATTGAAAATCATCTTATATTTTTAAATCTCCTCAATAATAAAATCAATAGCTCTCATAATCAAGGATAAATTTCAAAATGAACCCTTGTTGGATGTCGGTTTCCATGCGGTCACAAACATATAAGGGATCATTACTAGGAGATAGCACTATCTTTGCAAACCCAAGGCAAGAAGTGGAGTACCAAAGTGTGTTCAAAGATCCTAATCAAGAAGAAATTTTCATGAACCTATTTGAACCAAGACTTGAAGAGATGGGTGATATGAATTTAGCCTATCACAATATCAAGAATGCCAACTATAATCCTAAGGAGACACTTGAGGAAAGGGTTGCGAAAGATACCCAAGATAATGATTTCCTAGAGGTTATGGAAAAATTAATAGACAAAGATAGGGAGAACTTCTTCCTAAGCCTAGCACAAAAGGGGGTAAAGCTACCCTATGACTTTGATATTGACCAACTTAAGAAGGACCAACACCAAGATGATCCTATGAACGTCATGACTAGGCAGATTAAGGCCTTTCAAGAACAAATCAATACCATGAAGTGGTTTTCAAAACTAACTCCTGGAATAAAGTCTTTTGAGGAGTTAGCCTCCAAGTTCATAACCCATTACTCTTACAACATTGAGCACAAAATTACTATGCTCAAGTTATCCGATACCAAGCAGAAAGAGGGGGAGTCCTTCTTAGGATTCCTACAAAGGTGGAGGACCATTTTTGCAAGGTACCCATGAAGTATCCTAGAGAAAGAGAAGATAGAGATCTTCACCAATAACTTGACCGCTGAAATGAACTATCAATTACAACTTCAATGTCCTCCAACATTTGAAAAACTTATTGAAAATGGAGTTAAGATTGAAGATTTTTTGGTCAAAAGAGGTGAGATTAAATTATTTAAAGACAATAAATCCAACAAAAATAACAATAGCAGCAATAACAATAATTATGTTCCTAAATATTTTAATCAAGGGTCCAACAATCACAATGATAAATCAAAATCATGGAATAAAAACAACAATAACAATCTTGTGAATGATGGGGTTGTGGAGTCACACAACTTGAAGTCTACCCCTTTTATTCTACCCTATGGAGAGAATTCTTCAAACAATGTTAATCAAGCAAGTAAAGTTCCATATAATTCCAATAATTATAACAACAACAATTCCAACACTTCCAACAATAAGACTTGGGATAAGTCAAAATCAAACTCCAACTATAATAAAACAAAATTCACCCACTTGGGTGAACCTTTGGAGAATGTACTAAGAACCTTGTTGGCCAATCAAGTTATCACATTACCCGACATATCAAATTATGAACCCGAAGTCAAACCTCATTGGTGGAATGCATCTCATCATTGTGAATACCATAAAAAATGAGGTCATCCAACCAATGAGTGCATGAAATTGAAGTACTTAGTGCAAGATTTAATTAATAATGACATCATCCAAATTGAAGGACCTCAAAACAATGGGGATCACATGGCCTACAAGAACCCCTTTTTGAATCATGAAAAGGGGGAGTCATCAAATACATATCAAAATCATAAAAAGGGTAATGATAAAGTGAACTTTGCCCACAGTTATGATACCACAATAAATACCATAAGTGAAGAAGATCAAAGCATAAATGTTGTCATAGTAAAAGGCAAATCAAGAGAAGCATCAGAAAATGTGGTCACTAGGGGGCAAGCCTCAAAAATTGTTATACCTAATAATGCTCCAAAAATTGTGGTGTCAAACCAAGAATCCACATCATCGTCAAAACAATACAACTTGGTTAACCAATTGCAAAGAACTCCCACTCAAATCTCTATTCTTGAGCTGCTCAAACTATCACCAATCCATAAGGATATCTTGGAAAAAGCCTTGTTGGAAACAAATGTGCCTCTAAATTTGGAGGTAGACAAGTTCCAAAACATGGTGGGGCATTTAATTGCACCTCATTGCCTATCATTCTCCGAAAAAGATTATATGTCTCTTAATCATCCCCAAAATCTGCCCTTACACATAGAAGTGTTGATCCACAAGCATAGGGTGAAAAGAGTCCTTATAGATGGAGGTGCTGGCCTAAATATTTGTACCCTTAGCTTGGTAAAAGCCTTAGGATTTTCTGAGGAGGCTATTGACCCAAAGAAAAAGATAACCATAAAAGCCCACGATGATGAAGAAAGAGCGTCAAGAGGAGTCATAATCTTTCCCATAAGAGTTGGTCCTATGCAAAAAGAGACCATATGCCAAGTATTGGACCTAAAATTGACTTATAATATTTTGTTAGGAAGGCCATGGATCCATGAAATGCAGGCTGTTCCTTCAACTTATCATCAATGCCTAAAATTCCCATATCAAGGGCAAGAAATAATGGTAAGTGGAGACCTCAATCCCTTCCAATATTGTAATAATGTCAAACATATAAATGAATCATTGGCTCCACACAATACTGAAGGGTCTATACCCAATCAAATGGAACAAGGCCAAAGTTCTAAAGACATCGCTTTGCTGAAAGGAAAAGAGAAGATGGAAGAAGAAATTGTTGTTAAAGAAACTCCAAAACTCATTAACCAAACTACATCGACTAAAGGAAAAGAGAAGGTTAATGAGGATGATATTATGGAAGAAACAAAAGAAGACTCTATCAAAGTTGTCCAAAGATATACTAAAGAAGCCCATTATCAAAAGATGGATAAAATGATGAAAAACTTTGATAAACAATGAAAAATTAAACAACAAGGAGTAGGCGAATACTCCTTATCCATGATGGACCTACCCTTATCACCAAGTCCTTTGGAAAACCTCCAAGTCTACCTCATAAATATAATGAAAAATTTGTAAGAGCAAGTACATCATCAGCCATGGATGAAGAGGATAATGAAATTTTGAATTGGTTATACAAGGATGAAGAATCAAGTGCTCACGTCAAGCACATTCAAAATATAACCATCCCTACTCATCAATATGGTAAAGGTTTTGAAATCATGTAAAAGATGGGGTACAAAGGTCAAGGACCTTTAGGCACAAGAAATGAAGGGCTAATTGAACCCCTAGAATCCACATGGTGAGATTACAAGGAGAAAATAGGTTTAGGATATCTTGAACAAGGATATACACAAAAACATTATCCCAAAGTATATGATCAAATACTACAATTAGAATCTCATAGTGATGAGGATTCTAATGAATGGGAATGGGAGACCCTATCAGATGAGTCATGCCAAGACAAGGGTATTGATGTCATTCATACCTATGCTTCTACTAAAAATAAAGGACTAATGGCGGAATCAACTTCAAATCAAGCATCTAGTTCTAGACAAGAGGGTCCAAATAATGTGCCAATCATAGAAATTGAAATAAATCAATGGGTAGATGAGCCATATGTTCCTTCATGGAGACCTACTATAGAAGAATCAAATGCTAGGTTTAATCCACATGAGTTTTATCCAACAGAAACCATAGTGGAGTCTAGTGAGGAGGATTTTGATCCTTATTCTTTAGACCATTTAGAGGAAGCCCATGTTTGAGATCTTCAAGATACAATGTATGAACCCTCCAACAATGAGATATACACTTTAAAACCAATTGAGACAAATCCAAGTGTTGACCCTTTAACTCTCATTTGGCCGGACCTAATTGAATGGGATACCATTGAACCCGATACCTTGCCAACTTTCTTGAACGACAACACGTTATCCCAATACCTCAATACGGTTGAACCTTCTTTTACCAATGAATATCAAGAAGAAATGATCAAAGGGAGTATCCAAACTCTTAATCTGAGAAAAAATGAAAAAATAAAAAAAAATAGAAAAGGAAAAGGAAAAGAATCGAATGTTGAAAACCACTTTGTGGCAACATTAGATCCAAAAGAAAGAAAAAAAGAAATAAAGGATGTTTCTAAAAGTGAAAACCCACCTAAGACACCTATAGAAGGGAGTTTGGATGTTCTACCAGATCACTATGAAGAAAGGTCTCCAATTCTAATCGAGCCAACAGAAAAGATAAACATTGGATCAAAAATAGAGCCAAAGATCATCCACTTAGCATCATCCCTATCAAGAGAAGAAAGAACAGAGTTCATTAAGTTCTTTAAGGAAAATCAAGTTAAATTCACATGGTCTTATGATGATATGCCAGCGTTAGACCCAAATTTGATAATGCATCATCTCAATATAAAGGAAGGAGCTAAACCGGTCAAGCAAAAACTAAGGAAAATGCACCCTCATATAGCCCTACTTGTCAAAGTGGAATTAGAGAAGCTATTAAAGGTGGGGTTTATAAGAGCCATTGATTATGCATAATGGATCTCCAATATAGTGTTGGTATCAAAAGCGGATAAGTCCATCAGAATATGTACAGATTTTAGGGACTTAAATTTCACATGTCCTAAAGACGATTTCCCACTTCTGAGCATTGATGCCATTGTAGACCTAATAGTGGGACACTCCATGTTTTCATTGATGGATGGATTGAGTGGCTATAATCGGATCATGATAGCACCTGAAGACCAAGATAAAACTACCTTTACATGTGCATGCGATGCATTTTGTTGGAATGTCATGCCTTTTGGCTTGAAAAATGTCAGAGTAACCTATCAAAGAGCAATGACTACAATATTAAATGATATGATGCATAAATTCATGGAGAATTATGTGGATGACATACTAGCTAATTCACATTCAAGAAAATAACTTCTACCTATCTTGGCAAATTTTTTTGAAAGGTTAGAGGAGTTCAGAGTAAGGCTTAGCCCTAAGAAATGTGCTTTTGGAGTTCAATCTGGTAAACTTGTAGGTTACATTGTATTTGCCAAAGGGATAGAGGTTGATCCCACTAAAGTGAAGGCCATAATGGAAATGGAAGCACCTAAAACCATTAGTCAGATGAGATCTTTACAAGGAAGGATACAATCCATTAGGAGATTCATCTCTCAATTGGCAGAAAAATGCCATAATTTCACCCAACTTTTGCATAAAGACACAATCTTCAAGTGGGATGAAAAATGTGAAGAAGCTTTCAACCTACTAAAGAAATACCTCATGAATCCACCAGTATTGATGCCACCTATCAGAGGCAAGCCCTTAATCTTGTACATTTCAACAACGAAGAATTCATTGGGGAATGCTCCTTAGGTGTTTAGAAGAGGAAGAATCAAACCTAGCCTTATGAGAAATTCATGAAGGAATTTGTGGATCACACTCAAATGGATTATCTTTACCTAAGAAACTTCTTAGGATAGGATATTTTTTGCCTGCCATGGAAAAAGATTCTTGTAACTTTGCAAAAACTTGTAAGAAGTGTCAATTCCACGGAAATTTGATACATGCACCTACTCAAGAACTTCATCCAATGACAACACCTTGGCCATTCTATTAGTGGGGTCTGGATCTAATAGGAATGATTCATCCACCATCTTTGAATGGGCATAAATTCATCATAACAGCCACGTAATACTTTACTAAGTGGGTGGAAGTTGTACCCCTATCAACTTCAACAAGAAAACAAATATCCTTGTTTATCCTAAATCATATAATTTGTAGATATGGCGTACCTCATGCCATCATAATGGCTAACGCAAGGCATTTCAAGAACAAAGACATAATGGAATTGTGCACCAAATTTCACATGATACATCATTCATCTTCAATCTATTACCCTTAAGGTAATGGACAAGTTGAAGCAACAAACAAAAACATATTGAAAATCTTGGAGAGAACGATGGATAATTCTGGTAGAGATTGGCATATCAAGATAAACCCGACCTTGTGGGCTTATAGAAAAAGCATAAGGATGGCAATAGGGGCTACACTCTTCTCCTTAGTCTTTGGAATAGAAGCAGTTTTTCCTTTGGAGGTAGAACTTCCATCCTTGAGGATATCTATGCATGGATTGATAAATGAGGAAGACTATAGGGTGGCTAGGTTACAAGAACTAGAACTCTTAGACAAAAAATAGAAAGAAGCCTTTGATCACTTAAAGGTGTACCAGAATAGAATGTCAAGATCTTACAATAAACACATCAAGCCAAGGACATTCCAAATAGGTGACCTAGTGTTGCGTGAAAATCCCAAGGACCAAGCAGAAAGAGAGAAAAAAGGAAAGTGGGAAGCAAACTGGTTAGGACCATTTCTCATTATTGAATATTTTGTGACTGACACATACAAGTTATCAGATTGTGATGGTGAAGAGCTACAAGAACCCATAAATAGCATACATCTTAAGAGGTTCTATACATGAGGTAGATGAAAGAGTATAAGAGTATCAAATGGAGAGCACCATATTTATTGTACATAGATCAAAAGAGATCTTGAAAATACCAAAAACATTGGGAAAGCTTAAAATACCAAAAACATTGGAAAAGCTTAAAATATCAAAAACATTTGAAAAAGCACAAAAGATAAAAAATAGTGGAAAATTGAGCATGAAGAAAGAAAAAAAATTCAAATATGATCCTCAAAAAAGTTGTTGTCTTGGTGAAAACCTAGCAAATAGGAGCCTTGATAATATGAAAAAAATTTGAAAAATAGAAAAATAAAAAAAAATAAAAAAAGATGAAAAGTGCCTTGGTGAAAACCTAGCAAATACGCACCTTGGTAGCAAAAAAAGAGAAAAGCTTTAAAAATAGAGAAAAGAGCTTGATCCATTCAATCAGTGAAAACCTAGTAAACATGCACCATTGAAAGTCCAAGTCAGTTGCATACTTAGAAGGTCACCTTGTTAATATTGCATTCGCCAACATTTGTATATATTGCATAATAAAACCCCACAGTTGCATTTGCAAGTACCTTAAGATTTTGGTCACCTAATCAAAAAATTATCCTAAGTCCCATAAACAAAATCAATATCAAACTAGGGGAAATCTACTCTCAAGGAGAAAGGATTCCTCAACAAGCTTTATTCAATCAGAGAATCAATTCATCACACTCAAAAGAGGAACACTTAATCAAATCTACGTCTCAATCCAATGTGAGCCCAAAATAAAAATTTGATCCAAGAACTTAAATGACCTTACTCTTTATCAGGATTACAAGTATGAAATGGATGGAACTACACTTGAACTATGGATTTGAAAAACATGCCAAATTTTTTTAAGTGTTGACTCAATTAATGAAATCATTTCTTTCTAGCGAATCAATGAAATTTTTAGACTAGACAAGTTATGATGAAAGGATGATATTTTCTTGATTTCTGAATGACTATCTTAAAATCAAAGTTTTAAATCATGTATTATTTGTCTAAGGAAATGATCATCAAAGAACCATCGAGGACTTGTACATAGGAAAAAATGGAGATTTCTGTTTGTTTATGCAAATAGACACCTTGGCTATTTTTGATCTTCAGTATCATAATACCAACATCCACTTGCAACATAGAATCTGACAAAATCAGTATTTGCACTCTCATGATTGGCTTCAATCAGTGATAGTCGTACCGAAGAGACTGATGGGAAAGCAAGGAAAAAGGAAAAAGTATTCATATCATCATAGTTGAACAAGTGATGATTGTACTCAAAAAAGGGATCCAAAAATGCTCAATGATGATTATAAGCTCTAAATCTTGAATAATGATAGTTAGCTGCATACATGGTAGATTATGTGCATTGTATATATTTGTTTTTCCTTTCTTAGCTGAAATTGCAAGAGGAAAAATGAAATGGGAGGGTTCAATTCAAACATCATGATTCTAGATTCAAAACAATGAAAATGAGATTATCTTTTGCATTCATGCATAGCATTAATCATTAGTCATTATACATAAATAGACAAAAAATAGAAAAAGAATCATTACTCATACATCATTTGCATACATGTAGTTATAGATAGAATTGCATACATTTGAAAATACAAAAAACATAGGATCATCCATATCCATATGACCATAAAACAATTTGCATCCATACATTGAAAAATAGAAAACATCTCATAATATTCATACATCAATGCATCCATCTATCTATATCATAAAAATAAGATACATTGCATCCATTGCATATAATCAAAAGTAAATGCATCATAAACATCATATTGCTGCATATAAAGATAATCTCATAAATCAACTCATTAATAAGAAATGAAGGAATAGATCATCATAAATCATCAAAAGAATGTTTCTCAAAGGATCTAGTACATCAAAGTATATCTAGATATAATATCATGAAAGTGGTACATCAAAAGTTCCGATCAATCAAAAAAATGAAAAATGTTCAACATAGGACATCAATGATAAATGAATCTGTCATAAAATCAATCACGACCCCGTAGCACCAAAACCACCTAGATCTCTATCATCCTATGGAGGAGGAGCCTGAGAAGTGCTTTCTCTGCTAGGTCTCTAAACAACCACTGCTGAAATAAATTGTTGCATCAAGGCAACAACCTGATCTAAACATAACACAACAGTAGACATATATTTCCTCATAGATTGCATATCACGGGCTAAAGAACCAATAGTGGGAGTATCATGTGGATCCTGTCCATGATCCTATGGCTATTGAGGTGGTGGAGGCATCTACTATGCCGGAACCTACTGACCCTGAACTTGTTGAGCATCATCATCCTGCTATGCCAGGGCAACTCTCTGTAACTGCACCAAAGGATCTAAACCCCCAAGAACCTATCTAGTAGCCTCAACATGAGCCTGTCTCTGAGCTCTCTGTTGTCGATGAACTCCATCCTATCTAACTACTGCTCTAGGATGAACTACCTAGACTACATCAACCTGCCTATCTCTGGCTCTATCTCGACCATGTCCATCCCTCACCCGTCCTCTACCCGCAATAACTGGAGGATCTCTACATCCTCGACGCCTCCGATGTCTACCAACACCACGCCCATCATCACCACCACCGCCACCACCATGTCAAGTTGGAATAGGCTTTGATGGATCTATAAAATGAATAAACCTATTCTAAGACCACCAATCTCAATACTCATGGGACATCCCTGCATCAAACATACCTGTCAAAATCTCCCATCTGCAGAAAGGCATACCAACAATCTGAGCCACGACAAACTGATAATCAATACAAGGGCCCCATAAAGATCCCTCAGCCTATACTCATGCATATAACGCATTACCCAAAGGCATATCCTGTATCCTACCATACTATCTAGAAACTCGACCAAAACAAAACCGCTCAATAACAGTATTAGATCGGCCAATCATCCAATGAGGAGTAAACATATATGGCAGCTCATCATCATCCTCCCACCAGAGATCACAATCAAGGTAGGGATGCCATGTAACCTGATCAAGATCATTTATCCTATGTCTCCAATAATCCAGATGACCCAAATGATGTTGAATCACCATACTAGTATATAGAAAAGCATAAGGATATCCACACGGCCGTCTCTTATCAGAAATAGGCCTAGTAATAGGAAGATGCTCCCAAATCCATAACTAGAGAATAATAGCACCGATAGATAAAGAAGAACTCTCTCTATAGACCACCTCATGGAGATCTTGATATAACTAAGCTAGCACACAAGAACCCCAATCAAAACATTGAGGTTATGCTAGTAAATCCTCTAGAATCCTACCCCAACCAATGGGAAAATCGTGACCTCATCGGTCAGGAAGAAGTAGATCACCAATCAATGCGCCAAGAACTGTAGGCAATGTAGGGAAAGAAGCAAACTGTAGCCATGTGATCATATCATCATCAATCAAATTATCCCTAAACACTCATCGATAGACAATAGAATCATACACAGAATCATAATAAACAATCTCTCCTCGACAGGGAATCCATAGCACATGATACACGTCCTCAGGCATGATCGTCATCTCACCATGAGGAAGATGGAAATTATTGTGGTCAGAGTGCCAATGCTCTGCCACAACTGTTAATAACCCATGGTTCAACTGGAACCAAGGAAGATCAAGAAGAAAGCTCAAACCAAAAAGCTCTATAACATGAAACTCAGCATCAGTAAGTGTCTACCCAAGGTTAATAACCCATGACAGAACTGATCGAATATATAATATAGGAAAGTCAACCAGTTTGGCAAAAGAACAAAAGAATCATATCAGCATATTATATCAAGGAACATCTAAAGTCGATCAGTTTATTCTAAAACCCATTTGCTCATCATGAGAACATCAAAACTCCTAACTCTATATCTTGAGGAAGGAAAATCATTGTTTTATCTCTCTAGATCTTGAGAGTAAAATATCAGACCATCACCCTATCATAACAGATTGACAAATCAACTTCATTAGTATTACTATACTGATATCCTAATCGATTGTTTAGTTCAAATGTAACTGACCTAATCATATCATTTCAATCAGTCATCTTGACATTCTAAATGTTTCAAAGAAAACAAAAAAGGTCAAGTACAAGTGAAAATTTTTAGAAAAAGGCTACAGGTGTGATTTTATTGATCGTAGGTGACATTTCCTTAAGCGACACAAAATTCTTGTCAGGCGACATTACTTTTGTCTCAGGCGACAAATTTTTCACAGGCGACACTGAATTGACCTAAGCGATAGTAAAACCTTCCTAAGTGACATCAAAATGCTAGGGTTTCATAGGCATAAAAAGTTATGAAATCTGGTTTTTAAAACCTAAGTCTATGCATGAACCATTTAACTGTAGGCGACAATGAAAATTTGATAAGCGACATTAAAATACTCGTGAGCGACACTAAAAACCATGGATGTGACACTTAATAGTGTTAGGCGACATTGAAATTTTCATAAGCATGACTTAACTATTTCAAAATAGTGATAAAATTGGAAAATGCAATAAATGCTAATTAATGACCAATAAATGCAATACCGAGGTTTGAAAAGTACTTACCGAAGGTCCATAGTCAGGCGGCCTCACCTATCTCTGACACTGCTCAAATCGATGCTCTCGAATAGGCACAACCATCTCAAAAATCAAAAGAGAACCAGAGAAAAATCACAGAAGAGAAAAGTAAAAATGAATAGTAAATCTAGGTTTTTCAACCTATTTAAGCTAAATTGACCTAATTTTGAGGTAAGAAATGACTCTGACCTATATTATTCTATTGCATTAATTGGGGCAAATTGAGAAATATGGCATATTATAAAGTGTTTTTTAGAAATGAAAACATATCAATCAATCATTTAAACCTATCTATCGCAAACAATAATATGTTTCATTTTTGAGGGGGCATACCATCAGATAATCAAATCAATATCATCATTAACATCATCAACAAAAATCAGGGACTAATCATCAAATCAAATCAAAAGCTTTTATCAGAAAATTTTCGTAATCAAATGAAAGGGGCATCATATCAGATCATTAAGAGAGTTTCGTATAGATTAGAAAATCAATCATCATATCAAGAATGATCATTAGAACCACATCAATCAAGAGAGTTTCATATCTGTAATTCCCCACCAGGGAACCTAGGAGAACTTAACATAAACATGCGACTAAGTTTGCAAAATAATTTTTTTTTAAAAAGTTAACATACAAGATAAACATCAATGCGGAAGCAATTACCATTTACTCACATTAATACAATAACCAACATAGGTTACAACTCTCAAGGATTCCATGACGAAGATTACGTAAACAATAATTAATTAATTTAGATTAGGTACAATTACAAAACCCATATAAACAAATGAAGGATAAAACAACATCACATAGAAGAAGACATAAATACAACTGGTACCATAAGGTATCCATAAATCTACATCCACCGCACATGTCGCAAGGTATGTAATACAATAACTAAGAAGAATACAACATGATATCTCTGAAACATTGATACAATGATACACAAAGAAGAGGAAGAAGAAGAGAGTACAACTCCATCAAAGAAGATCAGGAAGGAACAACTGCCACAAGGATCATCTAGTACTGGTACACGAATGTCAGAATCTCAAATGGTAAAAGAATCACTACCACCTGACCTTGTGAACCTAAATGGTTGACTCCCACCATGCTGAGGAGATAACAATAGATCCCACTCAGATAACAAACAAAACAACACAAGCAAAGGAAAGGATTCCTGAAAGCTCTCTAACTCAAGGTGAAAAGTAATAATGCCATGAAAGACTAACTATTCCAGAGGCAACCGATACATGTAGGATAACTAGACTATGTATAGGAAGGTGTCATCATGTACGTCTAACCCTTGAGTTTTGTCTTGGTAATCTTGTTGGATCCCGACACCCAAGTGACCTTACATGGTGTCAATGACTTCTCGTACTGACGAAGCCATCAACTATGTCAACTCATCCCTAAAAAGGGGGCTAGTCATCTTCTCCATTTCCACCTTAGTCTATACTAGCACTAAGCTAGGGCAAGGAAACCATATCTTGTTAGGTTCATTTTAATATCTCTCAATGTTATATTTAGTTATCACTTGATTAAGATACTTAACAATAAGTGATCCTGGCAGCCACTTGTGGGCCCCAACACTTATTGCAAGCCAGCTCCTACTACATATCTAGGTAAACTACTCTAGGTTCATAGATCTCACATAGATCAAAATAGGTACACAACTAGGTAATCTCAAATCCAGTTCCACATACAAGAGCTAGATATGAATACAAAGGCACCAAAAGCATAATACAAAACATCATGAGCTCATATGGTCAAGTCAGGGATGATAATCAGAAAAGTACATACACATCCAAAACATAGCTGAAAATAGAATCATCTAACACATACCTTGGCCTCTGTATCCTCCTAGGTCTCCTAGTACTCGATAACTCAATAAACGCAAGAAGGAAGTATTCCAGGCATGAAGAAGACAACACACACACCATAAAGAACTTGAAATAAATCCATAAGCATTTGAATTCCATTTCAGTACATAATTGAATCAAAGCATATAAATAATTAACTTACTAAGAGGAAAGGATCATAAATGCTATGACAACATTATAAATAAGAAATATTCTCCAAAGATCCCCTATGGACCTAACAGAATATAAAGCCCAATTTCAGTAGATACACAACAATTACCAACATGTTCCCAAACACAATATGCTTTCAATATGCATAGCTATATAACTTAGTAACGTAAGAGTATCTATAACTTTAGTAGATTTAATTAAACTAAAACAATTATAAATTTTAACTAAATCACTAAACAAATTCAATTCTAACTAAAAACAATTAATATTTCATCTTTAAAAGACTAAATCATTTATATAGCTAAAATTAACTTAATAAATTAATGGACAAATAATAATTTATCAAAATTAATTAATCATCTATTCAATTTATTAAAAACTAATAACCAAATTATGGTACATTGGCAAACAAATTTTAATGTATTAAAAATTAATCAACAAATATTAATTAATAAATAATACATATAAATAAATTATTAGAAAAAAGATTAGCTAAATTAATAATTAAAATTTTAATTAAACTAAAATATTAATATCAAATAACCAAACTAAAAAAATTAAATAAATAAAAAACAAATTTAACAAGTTTATATATTTAACACATATCATAAATAAAAGAGAAATAAAACTTTTTAATAAAAAAAACATGTTTTAAAAATTATGAAGTGAGGCGGGCCCCATGCGCCCACACCCCACACGCTGACCTGCGCAGGGCAAGGTACTGCCAAGGCAGTACCTTCTCTGCCACGACAGAGCTGATACTGCCGACGGCAGCCCCTCTGTCGCAGGCATGTACGAGGAGTTGGGGGTTGGGGGGTTTGGTGGCCCCCGACCCCAAAACACTATTTTTTTTTTTTTATATACATTTTTTCAAATAAATATTTATCAATGCACTTTTTTTTCCTTCATGCATATATTTATTTATTTTTTAATTATTTAATTTTGAAAAATAAAATAAACAGAATAAGATATGTAGATCTTTTTGTCAGAATATATATATTTTCTCTACAAGTTTATATTTAGTTTTCAATGAAAAGAATATATTCCTTTTGAAAAGGACATATATTTAACAAACTTATACACTAAAATTATGTCCCATAATAAACTTTTGACTGGTTTTTTTTTAAAACTATATTTTTTTTTACAGGGAATAAATATATTTTAACCAGCAAAGATTTTCTACCCAAATTGGGTTTTTCATTCAAATTGGATTTTCTTTTCAAAGGAGAATTAATTTTTCCTCTATCAATATAGTTAAACTATAATCTCCGATTGATTTTTCATCTTACAAGAAAACCATAGACAAATTTTTAATAAAATTTTACTAGCATAACGGTATAATGCCAAGTCTTCATAAAAAATATAAAAGAACAGATCTAGGGTATCTCTAACACCCAGAATCAAAGAATACATACAAATCTAATGAGATAAATCCAAATCTACCCAAACACAAAAATTTTACCAAATAAAATAACAGAAGGCACATAGCAAGAATTCTAGATCCTACTTTAGATCTAATGCTAGACCTGTAATGAAACCTCTGTTGTAGATCTGAAAATGAGATTTCCTCCAAAACCAACCCTGTCTGCAGATCTGAAAACTATGCTGAAAACAAGAACCAGATCCAGATGCACAATCAAGACAAATCAACAAGCAACCACAACAATCCACAGATCCCCCCAAAATTCGAAGCACAAAAGCTCTCCCAAAATTCTTCTCCAAAAACCTGTCTAATCTCAAATGAATGCATTAATTTTCCTAATAGGAATTCCATTCCCAAATTCATGCAATCCCTAAAGACAACTCAAAAGCTAACTCATATTTCAACTCCAAATCAGAAATGACTCATAAGACAACTCCTGATCAGACTCCAACTCCAAAAATGAAAGTAAATATTAATTAATTAATTAAAATATCTTTTAAATGCACAACACAACTTGACTTTTGAAAACTAGTTGTTCACTTTTTGACAACAACTCACTTTTCAATTATGCACATGTTAATAATTTAAAACACATATTAAATAAATAAAATACTTAATGCATCCTAAAATATGCAATTAAATATTTAATTTATTTAATAATACTCACAAACATAATAAAATTCAATTATTAATAAAATAATCAATTAAATCCAAATAATCAATTATTTGATTTTAATTAAATTTCATCAAAATAAACTTAGGACGTAATCAATATTAATTTCCAAATACTCAAATAAGCAACTTTAATTTAATTTCCTCAATTAATCATAGGAGCATATTTAATCATAAAATTCAACTATGCACCTAACATTGATAATCACATAAAATAATCTATATAAACATAAATCAACTATAATCAATAAATGATTAATCACATAAAAGTCACCCACATAACCACAAATCAACTGGAGCCAAATGAGATAAAATCAGACAAAACCAAAACCACGCAACACCATAGTAGGATCCACGAACTTTGCCAACATGAAAAATTTGGATAGGGTAGTCAACAGATACTTATCCAACAACTAGGATAAATGGGTTTGGGTTAGAGTTTTGGATCCATGTTATCTCCCCTCTCTTACCATTTGAGATATTGCGATAGGGCATGCTCATCCTGACAATTCAGGGAAGTCGATGCCCGGTACCTGCAAACTTGCATACAAAACCCACATGTACATACATATACAGCTATATAACAGACAATGGTGGGGATTAGTCGATCGTGTGGATCTCGCAAGCAAGTAACTACGACTCCGTCCCTCAACCACATTAGGCATGTCAAATAGAAGTATAAAACAAACACTTCAACCATACACATGCAAGTATGGGGTCAGTAAAATCATAAGCATTAAAAATTTCCTAACATATAATCTATCATCCTAAAGTAATCATATGATTTATAAAATCGGACTAGGGATAGGGGTACTACAATATCAATCATTACTTGCAGCAATTTCATATCGAGAATCAGAGGATCGATCATCGAAATACATTAAGAATGAACATCAAAGATCGACCATCAATGAATTAGGACCTATCATTAAGTCAGATTAGAGTATTCTTTGAATCGATATGCTTCGCATGTCAACTCAAAGAGGGGCATTTGTAATCACCTAAAAATGGACAAAGATAATTTAACAATAATTCAAAGCAAATCAAGTCAAATAAAAGAAAATCAAGGAAATAATTGAATCAATTGAATCACAATGCACAATTAGCCAATCAAAATTAAAATCAAGTCCTAATTCGAGATCAATCAAAATTGAGAGCATTTTAATTAAATGTAATCAAATCAAAATACAATTAATTTAATTAATTGTATAGTCTTGGATTAAATTAAATTCAACCCATTCAAGGGGTACATGGCTAGAATAAATCAATTAAATCAATTAATAAATCTCAATTATTCTCAACAAACCAAAAGGAGAGAAAATCAATCAACCAATGAGATTTGAGGAAAGACATTCACATGGATCAAGCCCAATTGAATCTCATTCACTCAAAGTGAAAGAGAATCTTGACCATCCATCTTGTCTAGTTGTCCCAAGCTTTGAGGACACAAACTTTTCTTTTTCTTCAAAGGGTGGAACCAAAGACTTAACCCCAACTCAACCATGATCAAACACAACTACACCCCCTACCATTGGAAAATCTATAAAAGGAAGGCTAAAATCCTTCATTATTATCAACCACCTATCTGAAAATTGTATCAAACCTCTTACAATTTGAGTTTAGAAAGGCATTTGAGATCATTTTAGCATTTATCTTGATAATTGTTAGCTTTAAGCATTGTTTTATCTCTATCATTCTCATTCTAGGACTGCCATTAGTGAGAGCTTGCTGAGAGCTCACTCATTAACATCTTAGTTAGAGAGCCATAGGATGCTCAATTAGTCACTGATTTTGTTAAATAGTTGCTCAATTATGGTTGTATTTAGTTATTATTTCACTTATTATTGATGATTAACCCTAATTCTATGAAGATACTTTTATTAGTATACAATAACCAGTCCTTTACTCACAAAAAACCCTTAAATATTTTAAATCTCAAACAACAATGGTCAATCAATTAAGTTTAAAACATGACCGTCGATCTTTATCCCTTTCCCGACACATCAGATGACTTTCATTAAATGACAACAGTCACTTAAATCTTTAAAAAAAATATCTAGCCACATCATCATTTTCCTCTGCCAATCAGAAAAGAACACATCAGCTACACCTGGCAAGGGACCCACTTTGACCTTGGAAAGCTTCCTTAACCGTAATTCATTCAGTGAACTGGCGACCGAAGGAGTTCTCCTAATCTCGGAACACTTTTCTTAACCGTGGTTTGGTTTTGAGATCACGTGAACAAAGCATTCGTGTGATCACTTAATATTTTCTAGACTCGTGGTTTTCTTGGGAGATCAGGCGACCACTGCCTGATCTACTTATCATCAATGACTCATAATCATTCTCAGAATTCTCTTTATCCTTAATCTAGCCTCTATCCAGTGATTAAGCGACTAAGGAAATCTACAGATCGCATGATTTTTAAGTTAACCTATGTTGTATCTGGAGAATGCGTGACTGAAGACTATCTCTGAATTGCGGAATATTTCGCTAACCCTTGGTTGAATCATGAGATTAAAAATTGGCCGTCGATCATGTCTCATCCAACGGTCCACAATGATTCACTGAAAACCATAAACCTCTTGTACTCATCTTATCCAGTGATTTAGTAGATGAAGAAATCTCCCAGTCACTGAATTCTTTGCTAACCTCGAGTTATATCTGGAGAACACATGAATGTTGTTGATTCATTTCATCATCCATGGTTCACATTTAATCTCAAATTCCTCCTGCCTTGACTAGTTCATCTAGAGAATGAGTGACTGAATGAAAACATAACCGCCCATTGAATCATTGAAGGTTAAGCCACTAACTGCCAGGACTCTGAGAATACACAAACACTATAGTCGTCGAATCGCCAAATGAAATGACTAACCGCCTAGGAACTTGGAGATTAGGAGAATGCCTCAATCTCCAGATTGCTGAGTAGAAACATAACTACCCAGGCTAGGAAATAAAGCATGTGCAGAATGGGGATTTAAGTGGGTGCAAAAGGTAACAGGGAAAAAGAACAAAGCTAGGGTTTTTGACTTAGACAAAATTTATGAAACCCTAGACAAGTATAAACCCTATATCTCAGAACTTCAAATTGCAATATCTCTCTGGTTTTTTCAATTGAGTACATGCAATTTGAACTATAATTTGATGACACCCTATACTATCCATGGTTCAACACGCAAGTCATAAAAGATCTTGTATCTTCTTCGCTGTTCAAAACAAGTTTTCAATAAGGTAAGGCAACTTTCTTAAGGTTTTAGCAGGATAAGACCATTTTCTTAGGATTTTAGCTATGAAGGGAAAATGGGCTAACAGACCCCATATGAATTTTTTGCTTTTTGTTTTTGTCATGAATTAAATGTAGAAAATGTCACCTCGTCCTATTTCATTCGGATGTGGCTAAGCTCCAGACAAAATGCACTGTTGACTAAATTTCAAAAAAGGGAAAACACAACAGATTTGAAAATCATGAAATTTTTAGCTCTTTCCTTCATGATCTACACATTTTCAGCTCGAAATCCACAAAAAAAAATTTCAAAAAAATCATTGTATTTTGGAAATCTGAAAAGAAAAAAGTTTGACTTTTTTTTTTGTCTTTAGTGCATTTTGTCTAGAGCTTAGCCGACGTCATTTCATTCATTGCTAGAAGTGATTTCATAGAACAATTGTTAGCACTAATTATACTTAGCTATTTAATTCATTTCTAGAAGTGATTACAAAAATACAAAATGAGGTGCAACTCTTACCTTTCTATTCTTCTTATCTAGCTTGTGCTAGATATTACATTTCTAATATCCAATTATGGGTCGTCAAAATGCAATAATGGTTAAATTTTCATCGATGACAACAAATATTCTGCTAATCCAAACCATGTTATGTCGTATCTCAATTTAACAGTTCTTCATTTGGTCAAACGCCCAACAAGGTCTATGGGCTTCTACAGTGTTTTGGGAACTTATCAACCGAAAAATGCTCAGAGTGCATAGAACAAGCTAATAGTTTAGTGATGGAGCTATGCACCAATGACATAGGTGGCCTCATATTGATGGATGACTACTTTCTACATTATGATAACTCTAATTTCATTTCAAAATTAGATACCAACGTATATGTTTACCTCTGGAACATCCAAAACATCTTAGGAAATATGGTTGATTTCAAGGCCACAGCCTCTGGTCTTCTCTCCAACTTGTCAAATATAGCTTACAATCCTAGAAATAAGTGATTCATCATGGTATTAGCCAACTAATCCACAAACCAAATTTTCTACAGGCTCATTCAATGTTGGAGAGATTTACCCATCAACAACTGCAAAAAATGCTTGTTTAAAGAAAGGATTACTATGGAGGATTGTTGTTTTGTGAAGAGAGAAAGTTAGGCTCTGTTAGGAAGTTGTGTGGTTAGATTTGAGTGATACTCATTTTTTGGCACTCCAGAGGCATCCTCACCATAAGCTTCTCCTCCCACTCTAACAACCTCCTCACCTCCCACAAAAGCCTAACTCCAACATCTGCAAAACCCCCAAAAGAAAGAAAGACTCCAACAACTATGAAATCTCCCACAGCAGGGCAAACCCATTCAAAGATTAAGCACAACCACTTAATTTAATACTTGTTGGATTATATCTTTCATATGTTTATATTGAAAAGAGTCTACACTGCAGAGAAGGGCTCATTAGTACCCATTATTTTGGGAGTTGTGGGAGGCTTGATTCTGCTCTTAGTTATTTGTCTCCTTGCAATGAGGAAAAGAGTGAAATCTATCATTTTTGCAATCTCAGTTACCCACAATGAAGGTGCTTCTTCTAATTTTTTCATCTTCATATTTGATTTTCATCTTTATTGGTTTTAGTTTAACAATAAATTTTCTAAGGGCGTTTGCGAGCTCTAAATATGCTTTGATCTCTCAGGGAACAACAAGAGAGAGAAAGGAAATAGAAGTTAAAGAGTTGTCAGCCAGATCTATGCAAGGTAAAAAAGAGTTTATGAATGAAGTGAAGCTAATGGCCAATGTTCAACACCGAAATCTTGTGAAGCTATTGGGATGTTGCTCCAGAGATGAAAGGTTTCCTATTTATGAATATCTTTACAATAATTATTTTCAATTGGAGACACCAAACTTAAAATAGACTTATGTGTGATAAGTGATTCATGATGCAGGCATGTAGACTGTATTTAGGAGGAAATGTGATAACTATGGTACAATGCATTCATGTAGCACTTTTGTGTGTACAACTTGATGCCACAGTTCATCCGATTAGTGGCTCAGATTAAGTAAATGGGCACAAGTAGAAAGGCTTGTAAAGGGTAGATCGACATTTACCATAGTGGCTTCTAGTGATGAAATTAATTTTTTTGTGTACAATTTTTCAAAAAAAAACTAAGTGTTCCTTTTTTTGTATGACTAATTAAATTTGTGGTTGCATAGTCACTGCCGACATTTACAAAGTCGCAAACATCTCACACAACCTCTTCATCTTCCTGAGGCATCCCATTTGTAAATGAAACCTCCATTATTGATGTGGAACCAATATAAGGTAAGTATTGACAATTGGATTATGAGAATTGTTATCTTTAGTGAAGAGGATTTGTACTTGAGTATTCAAATATAATTTATATAAGGGTGATCCCACAAAGCTGTGTCCCACTTTTAGGGACGAACAAAATGGTAAAGCCAAGGAAAAATAAAAATTTTGTGCCTTCATACAGAGTAGATACTTCATACGAAGTGGTGGACCCACTTCGCATGAAGTACCCCAAAAAAGGGGCTTTGTGCAAAGCCCCTCTTCCCACGAAGACCCCTACGAGGGAGGCTTTGTGTGAAGAGGGGCTTTGCACGAAGCCCCTTTTGACCAAATTTTTTATAAATTTTTGGCGTTTTATGTTTTTCCACAACATTTTCACAGACACTATTTGTTAGGAATGAATCCTAAATGTTTGGCAGCCATTCTATAGCAGTTGTTGTTGCATTAATGACTATGATTGTCATTGATGTCAACACAGTGATTTACTAGAGACTTGCAGAGAAGCAAACAGATTTTGGATTAGCGCACATGGGTTATTGCAGTTGGAGCTATGTGATGTTCAGGATATATTGTTTCATATGCTATATGTCTATGGTTAAGATCGTAGATAGTAATTCATTTATTCATGGAAGTTATGAGCATTTTGGTGGATGCAGTATTCAGGTAGTGTTCTTGAGTGGCAGTTTGTGGAAATCGGATGATATCTCCTAATCGGGATGGAATCTAGTTTTGCATAGTTAAAGGAAAGTTGAAGACACATTGATAGTGACGTGGATGATAGCACAAACTTTGAGGTCACATTAGTGAAGAATTATTGTAATTGGAAGCTGACAATTTTGTGTAATTTTGATGTAGCGTGTGGAAACTTTTATGTTGTAATTATATGCCGACTCATTTGTAATTTATTTGAGTGTGGTATAAAGGAAGGAATGTGTTTCCTTGTTGTAATATGGTTGGATGTGATGATGTATGCATGAAGTGAAGAAAAGAGCTAAATGTGAAAGCGAATTTGTGAAGGAAGACATGATGCGAGGTACAGAGATTTGAAATTGAGATCTAGTGTAACAATGAGTGCGGTTTGGCACATTCAGAGAAGAGGTAACATATTATTATGTTGATTAATTCAAAGATTATTTGGATAGTGTGTTCAGTGATCTTACCCTGAAGTTGTTTGGGCAGTGGGTCCTTCTGTCTTCCATAACTCTTAACATGGTTAGAATCTTTTAACAAGGATTCAAAATCTCCTTACCAGGATTCATATGTACTGAATGTATTTCATAAGACTCTTAATAGAGTCCATCCTTTCACAAGGAATATTCATATTAGTGCATCTTTTTTGGGCATCATTCCCACCAGGGTTTACTCTTTGATCAAGAGGTTCCCTAGTCAACATATCTTGTGTCGTTGTGTTATTGTGTATGAATATATTTCTATGGTTGGTAATTATATTGCTTAGATGGTTTAATGATGTTGAAGTTGATAAAAGTTATAATTATCTAATAACTGATTCACCCCCCCCCCTCTCACCTATCTTGGTGGACTTTACTTTCTAACACTATTTGCAGACCCCAGGCCTTGGAGTAAAGTACCTCAGCATGCCAGCACCTCCCAAGCTTCATCAACGTCTTCAGTTTCCTAGCAGTATCAGGTACACGCATTTTTCTCATTTTTTATTGTAAATAATATGTTTTGTATTTATTTTAGCTAGTTATTTGTTTTAAATAATTTTTTATTTGTAGAAATGTTAGAAATTTGTAGCTAAATATTATCTAATATGTTAGAAATTAATAGTAGAATGTTAGAAAATCATAATTAAATATTAGAAAATGATAGAAATATTAAAAATTGTAGTATAAATGTTAGAATATGATAGAAAATCGCAGTAGTTTGTTAGCACCTGTTAGAAAATATTTACAAAACATTAGAAACCATAGTAGAAATGTTAGAAAATGTTAGAAAATGTTAGAAAACATTAAGATTAAAGTTAGAAAATGTTAAATTTTAAGTTTAAAGTTAGAAATGTTAGAAAATGTTAAATTTTAAGTTTAAAGTTAGAAATGTTAGAAAATATTAAATTTTAAGTTTAAAGTTGTAAATATTAGGAATCTCTCTCTCTCTCTCACATGTACATGCATTTTTAGTAAATATTAAAGTTAGCTATTTGTTTTAAATAATTTTTAGTTTGTAAAAATCTTAGAAAATTGTAGTTAAAGTTTTTAAAATGATCAGTAGTATGTTATAAAATGTTAAAAAATTGTAGTACAATAAGTTTCTAAGACCCTTATTCCTCTCTTACGACATATTAAGACACTTAGGATCCCTTAGGAATCTCAAGATCTTATAATACATATTAGGACATCCTATGACCCATTGATGTACATGTTAGGTTCCATTAATACATACAAGGGCTCATTGTTTCCCTCAAGGCTCCTTAAGACATTCTAGGATGAATTAATGTAACCTATGATCTCTTAGGACCTATTATGAGGCCTACAACCCCTTAAAACATTCTAGGACCATTGTATATCACTTATGACATCTTACTTGACACATAGGACCCCTTAGGACCCATATGACCCATTATTATATCTTAAAATGTCCTAGGATACATTCATCTATCTTAGCTTTTGTTAATACATATGTGAACCCATCGTTTCCCACAAGAACCCTTAAGACATACTAGTATCAATTAATGTAGCCTAAGATCCCTTAGACCACTTATCACATCTACGACCCATTAACATTGTTGGACCATTATACATCCCTTACGACATTTTAAGAAATATGACCCGATCAGATCATCAAGACCCATTAACATATCTTAGGTTATCTTAGGACACATTTATGTGTCTTAGATTCAATTAATATCATACAAGGATCCACTCATGAAATGCAGGACCCCTTAGTACCTCTTATGTTACCCCCGACCCCTTAAGACACTCTACCTGACCCTAATCCATCCCTTACATTATCTTAAGACATATCTAGGACTCATTGTTATCCACGACCCCTTGAGATAGTCTAGGACCACTTATATTGCACCTACGACCCATTAACATTCTAGGATTCTTATCTGGATCCCTTAAGACCTCTTATGTTACATATGACCCCTTAAGACACTCTAGGACCCTTATCTATACCTTAGGACCTCTTATGTTACCCACGACCCCTTAAGAAACTCTAGGACCACTTATTGCACCTACGACTCATTAACATTCTAGGACTCTTATCTGGATCCCTTATGAAATCTTAAAACAAATATGAAACCTTAGGACCCCCAAGACCCATTAAAGAATCTTAAGATGTCCTAGGACCACTTAGACCACTTATCACATCTACAACCCATTAATATTATTGGACCATTAAACATCCCTTATGATATTTTAAGACATATATGACCTATTCGGATCCTGAAGACCCATTAACATATCTTAGGTTGTCCTATGGAACATTTATGTTTCTTAGATTCAATTAATACATACGAGGATCCACTAATGTAACCTAGGACCTTTTATGTTACCCACGACCCCTTAAGACACTCCATGACTCTTATCTATACCTTAGGACCTCTTATGTTACCCACAACCCCTTAAGACACTCTAGGACCCTTATCTATAGCTTATAACATCTTATCTAGATCCCTTATGAAATCTTAAAAAAAATATGAAACCTTAGGACCCCCAAGACCCATTAAATAATCTTAGGATGTCCTAGGACCACTTAGACCACTTATCACATCTACCACTTATGTTACCCACAACCCCTTAAGACACTCTAGGACCTTTATCTATAGCTTATGACATCTTATGTTACCCACAACTCCTTAAGACACTCTAGGACCACTTATGTTACTCATGACCCCTTAAGACCTAATAAGACCTCTTATGTTATCTACAACCCCTTAAGACCTATTTAGTACATCTTAGGACCCTTAAGACCTAATAAGACCACTTATGTTATCCACGACCCCTTAAGAACTAATAAGACCTCTTATGTTATCTACGACCCCTTAAGACCTAATTAGTACATCTTAGGACCCTTAAGACCTAATAAGACCACTTATGTTACCCATGACCCCTTAAGACACTCTAGGACCTTTATCTATAGCTTATGACATCTTATGTTACCCACGACTCCTTAAGACACTCTAGGACCACTTATGTTACCCATGACCCCTTATGTACACGCATTTTTAGTAAATATTAAAGTTCATCCTATGACCCATTGATGTACATGTTAGGTTTCATCAATACATACTAGGATGTCTTATGACCCATTGATGTCTTATCTATACCTTAGGACTACTTATGTTATCTACGACCCCTTAAGACACTCTAGGACCACTTATGTTAGCCACGACCCCTTAAGATAGTCTAGGACCACTCATATTACCCACGACCCCTTAAGACACTCTATGACTCTTATCTATACGTTAGGACCTAATTAGAATCCATTAGAACTAATTATGACCTAATTAGAACCACTCAAGACACTCTAGGGCCACTTATGTTACCCACGACCCCTTAAGACACTATAGGACCTTTATCTATAGCTTATGATATCTTATGTTGCCCACGACTCCTTAAGACACTCTAGGACCACTTATGTTAACCACAACCCCTTAAGACCTAATAAGACCTCTTATGTTATCTACGGCCCCTTAAGACCTAATTAGTACATCTTAGGACCCTTAAGACCTAATAAGACCTCTTATGTTACCCACGACCCCTTAAGACACTCGAGGACTACTTATGTTACCCACGACCCCTTAAGATACTCTAGGACCTTTATCTATAGCTTATGACATCTTATGTTACCCATGACTCCTTAAGACACTCTAGGACCACTTATGTGACCTAATAAGACCTATAATTTTATATATTTAGATATTTGTTTCCATTTTACATGTAGTTATAACATGTAATCAAGTACTTAATTATTAACACTTAGCTTTCAAATGTTAAGTATCTAGATGGCCACTCAGGATGCACCGCAGACTCCTAATATGCATACTATTTTTCATATGGCTGACATAGAGATAGCTCAACTTAGAGAGTCTATCCATAGGTTTGTAGGGGATGGTATATATAGAGATACGTGTGCTACTATATTAAGTAGTTTGGATACTATGACTGGTAGATTGAGGTCTCACTCCTCCTTCACACCTCAGGTAGTTGAGGCCATTTTTTGAGAGTTGAGGGAGGAGGTCTTGGGTGATATTTCCTTGGCAACGGTTCAGAGCCTCGTCCCCAAGGAAACCATCAAATGAGAGGTTTTCCCACATTATGAGGGGAAGAAAGTGGTGAGGGCATATCAGGTCACATGGTGTGTGATACCTTAGATTCCATGTGTTAATATGATTTAGAACAATAGAGAGGGGGGGGGGGATCAATTTTTCTCAAGTCCAGATGTATAAAACAATCTCAAAAACTTTTCCTTAAATCAGATCCAATAACCAAAACAAACTCGATCATCACTAATTCAATAATAGAAACATATAACAATGCAGTTCACTGCCCAGCTGTAACTTAACTTGTAAAACACAGAAATGTTCAAACCAAAACATTCACACAAGTATTAACACTAGGATTTATAGTGGAAACCCAATTTGGAAAAAAACCACTTTGTAACATGCTACTATTATTTTCACTCTTCTGAAGTGAGCTCGGTAAAAAGCCAACCCTGTTAAAGGTTACAATACACACTATCAGGTGTGACCCGGTTAAAGGATTTCAATCACCTTGTTAAAAGTGAGCCTTGTCATAGGACTTACATACACTCCATCAAAATGCAACCTTGTTCAAAGGATTTAACATATGACTATTAGGTCAACCTCTGTTAAAAGGATTTTGAATGTTACAATGGTTAGAAAGTAGCAACAATATTTATCTGAAAAATATACAACTCACTTTGCAAATATCAGATCTGATTTCGTACACTAATGCTGGTTTACTGACTTTAAAACTTTTCCATCTTCATCTCTGATCTTCTTGGAACTTTTCTTCAAGTAATCACCACAATTCTCCTTCGGCCTTTTCTACTTATAGAGTCAATAAAACTTTACTGATCTTCCAGCATTCTCTGTTCACCCATGCACTTGCATATCTCAGGTTCCCTTAATATTTTTCTCAATTAGGTTAACTCATCTTATGCCACTCAATCTCATTCATAGATCTTGGGGTTAGGTCAAATTCATTGAATCTACTTGCTTCATGTTCTTTGACTCCTTTTCTAGAATCATCTCAAATCTCTTAAAGATTTACAATAAAACATTTTACAGTGCATTTAATGCTTTCAAACAATCAATAAATAAAGTCAGCACGTTTTACATAATCCAAGAATTCAACAATGTCAGCTCCAAAACTAAATTCTCTTCAAATATAAAATTGTTGATGCTCGGTCAATACTGTGATCAACTACTCAGTCTTCATGTAGAAAGCTCGGTCATTACTAAAAATGTTTCCTCGACTTACACTGTCTTCCTCAGCAATTAACTGTTGTTCGGTCAACACTAGAATTTTTCTTGACATACACTAACTCGGTCGACACTAACATTACTCGGCTTAAACATGATTTCTCCATTCTTTGCTCGGTCAAGCCTACCAGTTTAGTCTTTAGTCCTACTAAGATAATCAATACATTGTCTCGTCATTGTACAACATAGTCAAGTACACTTTGTAGTATCAAGATAACTCAACCTTTCCTTAGGTGCTATTGTTACCAACCTTGCCTATCCCCTTAGCAACACTCAAATAGATATAGTACTTTCCTACATAGAAATAGTCTTACTAGTTAAGGTTTGACATCAATGACAATACAACAATTGTTTCAATTGTAGTTTCCAACAATCTCCCTCTTTGACATTGATGGCAACACCATATGATACCACTTGAATAACATATGGATTACCAACCAATCCAAAAAATTATCTATTCATCAGAGAATTATTTATAATATCCTTAGCTTCATTTTGATTCAAAATCTTATAAGCCTCACTTATGTGACTGTCAGAAGTATTCAGATCTCCCTCTATCCTGATCCTTCATTTCAGTTCATCACCCTTACTCTTCAGTGTCATGTGTTATCATATTAGTTCATCTCCCTTTTTGACAAAAATGCCAAAGAAACAACTAAATATACATCCATCAAATCTAGATAATATCTTTGCAGCTCAGTGTTTCTCCCTTTGTCATCTTTCTTATGACTGATTCCTTATCTTTGCTCTTTTTCACAACTCTAGGCCAGCCCTAAAGTGTGACAATCTTCTGCATCAATTTGTCAAATATTTTGTTGTAGCACATTTGATGCAGTGCTCCTAGCTTGTCTAGGAAGCCTCAGTTAGGGGAAGGACCCCTAATTGACTTCTCAAATACTCATGAGCTTCTCTGGGTAAAGCTTTAGTGAATATGTCTGCTAATTGTTCTTTTGTATTCACATATTCCATTCAGACTTCTTTATCTTGTACTAATTCTCTCAAGTAGTGATACTTGATTGCTATGTGCTTGGTCTTAGTGTGCATCATTGGATTCTTAGAAATATTGATACCACTTGTGTTGTCACAGAAAATAACAATAGGTTCAGTGATTTCTTCTTTCATGCCTATCAACAATTGTTTTATCCATACCAAATTTGAACAGTTTACTATAGCAACAACATACTCGGCCTTGACAGTAGATTGAGAAATGCAATTTTGTTTCTTGCTTGTTTAGGAGACTAATCTCTGTCCAAAAAAGAAAGCTCCACCACTAGTACTCTTTCTGTCATCTACATTTCCTTCCCAATCAGCATTAGTATAAACTCTGAGTTCAAATTTGTCATCCTTCTTATAATATAGACCATAGCCAGTAGTTCCTTTCAAGTATCTCATAATTCTTTTCACATCCATCATGTGTGTTTCCTTAGGATTGGCAGAGAATCTTGCCACAATCCCAAAAGCTAGTGCAATATCTGGTCTACTATGTACAGCATACTATAATTTTCCAATCATGGATCTGTACAAAGTCTGATTCACTTCTATAGCATCATCATTCTTTGATAACTTTTGTCCAGTAACCATAGTAGTATTCACTGGTTTAGCATCTTCCATCCCAAAAGTTTTCAGTATTTCATTAACATACTTAGACTGTGTAATAAAAATTCCATTCTTCCTCTGATATACTTGTAAACCAACAAAGAATTTGATCTCACCAAGCATACTCATTTCAAATTTAGTTTACATTTCATTTGAAAATATTTTACACAATGCATCTTGTCCACCAAAAATAATGTCATCCACAAAATTTTTTGCCAACAGGATACCTTTACCTTCTTCATCTTTCATGTACAGATTGCTTGTGTCATTTGTTCTTGAAAATCCAATCTGTATCAAGTAGTTGTGCAACCTCTCATACCATGCTCTAGGAGCTTGTTTCAATCCATATAGTGCTTTGTTCAGTTTGCACACCATGTGTCTTCTATTTGGATCAATAAAACCTTCTAGCTGTTCTATGTAAACTTCTTCTTCTAGTACACCATTAAAAAATGCAGACTTGACATCCATTTGATATACATTGAAATCTTTATAGGTAGCATATGCAAGTAGAGTTCTTACTCCTTCCAATCTAGCTACAGGGGCAAATGTCTCCCCATAGTATATTCCTTCTTCTTGTGTGTAGCCTTTGCATACCGACCTAGCTTTGTTCCTAGTTATTTCACCATTTTTATTCATCTTATTACGGAACACCCAATTTGTTCCTATAACATTTTTGTTTTCAGGTCTTGGCACCAGAGTCCAAGTTTCATTCTTCTCAATCTTCTCAATCTCTTCATTCATTGCTTGTATCCAGTCTTCATTCTCCAATGCCTCTCTAGTTGACTTGGGTTCAAATTCACACAGTAGGCATGTTGGATCCTTAGTCTTACTTTTGGTCTGAATTCCAGTATTTTTGTCTCCAATTATCTGTTCAGGCTTGTGATGTCTTCTTACATATTTTGCCAAAATAGGTTCAGCTCCTCTCTCCTCTATTTCATCATGTTCACCAACAAGATTGTCAGATTCAACTTTTGAATGCTCGACAACCTCCTCCTGATACTCAGCAGCATTTTCTTGTAGCTCGGCATGTTCTTGTTCTCTTTCGGCACTATTTTCCTGATGCTTGACAACATCTATCTGTTTCTCAGCATTGCTTACCTGAGACTTGACATCAAGTGCAAGTCTGTTACTTGCCTTCTCTTCTTCCTCAATATACACAAAAGATCTATAATCTTCTGGTTCTCTTTTGCTGTCAGCTTCATTTCTTTCTGCATACTCATCAATTTTGACAGTCACACTTTCCACAATTTTGTTAGTGTTAGAGTTCAAACACTTATAAGTTTTACTTTTTTTGGAATATCCTAGGAATATGCCTTCATCACTCTTAGCATAAAACTTTCCATTCCTAGTGTCTTTAATATATAACACTTACTTACAAAGATTCTAAAGTATTTAACACTCGGTGCATGCCCATGCCATAATTCATAGGGTGTCAGATTTGTACCTTTCTTGATCTGTACCCGGTTAAGAGTGTAGACATCAGTGCTTATAGCTTCTTTCCAGTGTTTCTATGCCACATCCTTTTCAATCAACAATGTCCTTGCACAATCAAAGATAGATTTGTTTCTTCTTTCTTCTATACCATTCTGTGGAGGTGTTCTAGGTGCAGACATCTGTCTTTTAATTCCTCTATCATTGCAAAATAGATTAAATTCATTTGATGTAAGCTCACCACCTCGGTCAGATCTAAGACATTTCAAGTTCCTACCTATCTCCTTCTCAACCTTAGCTAAATACCACTTAAACAATTCAAAAGCTTCAGATTTTTCTTTTAGAAACATTACATGCATCATCCTAGTATGATCATCAACAAATAAGATAAAGTATCTAGCACCATAGTAACTTTGTACACCCATAGGTCCACAAAGGTCAGGATGAACCAAATTTAAAATGTTTTCAGAAGTAAAGGATTTTCTCTTAAAACTTGACTTTGTCATTTTTCCTAACTGGCATTCCTTGCACATCACATTCTCAGGTTTCTTCAATCTAGGTAGACCTCTTACCTTTTTCTTCTTACTTATCTCTACTAGATTGTCAAAGTTAACATGACACAACCTTTTATGCCATAACCAAATATCATCAAGTTGTGCAATTAAACATGTTTCTTCAGATAGGTCAAGATAGAACAAATTACCTCTAGTCTGATCTCCACTTCCAATTAGTTCTCCAGTAGCATTAAATATTTTAGCTTGCTTGTGATGAAATTCCACTTGGTAACCAGTTTTGTTAAGCTAAGCAACACTTAACAAATTATAATTAAGACCTTCAACCCAATATGCATTTTCACCGGATATCTTATCATTCAGTTTAATCAAACCTTTTCCTCTAACAAGACATGGTGCATCATTACCAAATTTTACACTTTTACCTCTGTAATGATGTAAGGTCTCAAGCTTATTTTTGTCACCAGTCATGTGATGTGAACAACCACTATCAATAATTCATTTATCATTCTTGTTCACATAGGATATCAATGCAATTTTCTCATCCTCATCAGATTCATCTTTCATTGCAACACAGACTACCTCAATTTCAAAATCATCACTATCAGTGTCAGTTTCTTTTTCAGCAATGTAACAAGATTTCTTACATTTTCCTTTGTAGTCTTTGTTCCATCGGTAGCTTCTGTCATATCTTTTGTCTTTGGGTTTGATTTTTCTTTCATCATCTTTATCCTTCCTGTTAGGACATCTAGCAGCTATATGACCAACTTTATTACATGCAAAACATATAATAGGAAGTTTACCTTTATACTTTCCTTTTCCCCTTCTCAGTCTTCTAGCCATAAGAACTTCTAAATCTTCTAGTTCTTCATCAGAAGTGTCACTGTCACTTTCACTTTCACTTATGCATCTTTCTTTTTCTTTCTTGGGCTTATTCAGAACTAGCTATGACTTAAAAGAAGATTCAACATTACCAATGCTTCCAACAATGAAATTATCATAGTTAGAGAGTTCAAAAGTAGTTAGCTTACCAACCAAACTTTCCAAAGTAAGCACATTAGCAGAGTTACATCTAGATTCTTGAATAGCTGAGATCTTAATAGCATATATAAGACGCAGGGTTCTTAGTACTTTCCAAATTATAGTTTCATCATCAATAACCCCATTTTCTCCTCTAATAGCATTCACAACTTCTTTTATTCTACCACAATATTGTGCAATGTTTTCACCTTCTTGCATTCTCATTTCATAAAACTTACCTCTAAGACTCTCGACCTTTTCTCTCAGTACATTCAAGTCACCATCATAGATCCTTGCAATAGTATCCCACATATCCTTAGCAGTTGTACAATCCTTAATGTCTTCAAATTCTGGATAGCTTAGGGCAGATGCAATTTCCAGCATTGCCTGATTATGTTCTTGTTTAGCTCTCATTTCTTTGACAGTTAAAAGTGCGATAGGTGAGACATAGCTATTCTCAATGTAGTACTTTGCAGAGTCACCAATACCAGCCAAATGCAGCTTCATCAAGCTTTTCCCTCCTTATACATCTTGATCATTTGCTTCAAGCCCCTTAAAACTTGATTTATGTCAACACTAATAATAAGCAACAAAGATCTAATACCAATTGTTAATATGATTTAGAACAATAGAGAGGGGGGGCAATCAGTTGTTCTCGGGTCCAGATATATAAAACAATCTCAAAAACTTTTCCTTAAATCAAATTTAATAACCAAAACAAACTCGGTCATCACTGATTCAATAATAGAAACATATAACAATGCAGTTCACTACCCAGCTGTAACTTAACTTGTAAAACATAGAAATGTTCAAACCAAAACATTCACACAAGTATTAACACCAGGATTTATAGTGGAAATCTAATTTGGGAAAAACCACTTTGTAACATGCTACTATTATTTTCACTTTTCTAAAGTGAGCTCGGTAAAAAGCCAACCTTGTCAAAGGTTACAATACACACTGTCAGGTGTGACCTGGTTAAAAGATTTCAATCACCCTATTAAAAGTGAGCCTTGTCATAGGACTTACATACACTCCATTAGAATGCAACCTTGTTCAAAGGATTTAACATATGACTCTTAGGTCAACCTCTGTTAAAAAGATTTTGACTATTACAATAGTTAGAAAGTAATAGCAGTATTTATCTGAAAAATATACAACTCACTTTGCAAATATCAGATCCAATTCCGTACACTAATGCTAGTTTACTGACTTCAAAACTTTGTCATCTCCATCTCTGATCTGCTCGAAACTTTTATTCAAGCAATCACCACAATTCTCCTTCAGCCTTTTCTGGTTATACAGTCAATAAAACTTTACTGATCTTCTAGCATTCTCTATGCACCCATGCACTTGCATATCTCAGGTTCCCTTAATATTTTCCTCAATTAGGTTAACTCATCTTATGCTGCTCAATCTCATTCGTAGATCTTAGGGTTAGGTCAGATTCATTGAATCTACCCGCTTCATGTTCTTCGGCTCCTTTTCTAGAATCATCTCAAATCTCTTAAAGATTTACAATAAAACATTTTACAATGCATTTAATGCTTTCAAATAATCAATAAATAAAGTCAACACATTTTACATAATCCAAGAATTCAACAATGTCGGCTCCAAAACTAAATTCTCTTCAAATATAAAATTGTTGATGCTCGGTCCATACTATGATCAACTACTCGGTCTTCATGTCGAAAGCTCGGTCATTACTGAAAATGTTTTCTCAGCTTACACTATCTTCCTCGGCAATTAACTGTTGTTCGGTCAACACTAAAAATTTTCTCGGCATACACTAACTCGGTCGACACTAACATTACTTGGCTTAAATATGATTTCTCCATTCTTTGCTCGGTCAAGCCTATCAGTTTAGTCTTCAATCTTACTAAAATAATCAATACATTGTCTCATCATTGTACAACATAGTCAAGTACACTTTGTAGTATCAAGATAACTCAACCTTTCCTTAGGTGCTATTGTTACCAACCTTGCCTATCCCCTTAGCAACACTCAAATAGATATAGTACTTTCCTAAGTAGCAACAGTCTTACCTGTTAAGGTTTGACATCAATGACAATACAACAATTGTTTCAATTGCAGTTTCCAACAACATGTATGATTTACCCTCGACATCTTGCAGCACATGGTCGTTATCCAAATAATGACCAGATTCCACTATATTTTGCACATCAGTTGTATGCTGAGTTCTATTTGGGAATCAGGGTCAACTATTTAGATTTTCTATCATATTATGATTAGGGGCGAGGTAGGGTTGCAGACCACGATCAGTATCGTAGGGCTTATCGAGTTGTTCATGAGCCTAAATGCTTTTGATGATCAGTTGCGTGGGTTGGGTTAGGTGGATGTTGGCACTGATGGTAGGTCATTTATGGATATGTTATTACATCCAGATGGTTCAGGTTCTACATCACTCCCCTCCCAGCTAGTGTCACCCTTACACTCCTCATTACTACAAAGGTTCGGGATCTTAGATGGTGTGGGTGATGCAGTATCAGTTGATGATACGATGGTGCAGCATGCTAATGATCCTCCTGCTCCTAAGACTCAGGTACATATAAAATTTTCTTTTCTTTTTTATTAGGAGTTTTAGTGAATAATTAATTGTAGGTCACATGTGTATTGATGTTTGTTCAATGTATAATATTTTGTAGGCATAGTTAGTAGAGCATGTTACCTCTAATGTGGGCTCATGATGCAGGAGCATCCTGGGTGTAAGAGAAATCTTGCATCACCCAAAAATATTTTTGGTTTCTTTGTCAATATTGGCTATCTTATGCAGAGCTTCTATTGATGGAAACTTACTATTTTTAGTAAGTTGGTCATACAATCTCAGAATGTTCTGATTCCACAATTGGAGGTTCATCTCAGTCATTTCAGCCTACTAGTTGAGTTTCATTGCCACATCATCAATCTTGGTGAAGTTATTGAGGTTTTTGGGTATGAAATCTTTTAGGTCAATTTTGAAGGCCTTCGAGGCTCCGTATCGTGATCAACCCCTGATTGACTATCGCTAAAGCATGTCAAGCACTGTAGATCTCATCATGGCATTTCCGAAAAGTGATTACAATAGAAAAATGGAGTTATAGTTAAAAAGTTATGGCCTCCGAAAGTTGGGTTACCTAAAATTATATTTTGTATTTCTTTTGAGCCGACCCTATTGTAATAATTGTGAAAAATAAATAATTCTATGTCTAGTCGGCCTAAAGGGCTATATTTCTGGAACCTTCTCAGGCGGTGGAAATTGCCTATATAAGGAAGCTCCGTAGTGTTGTCTTAGGCAATTCGAGGCAGTTCTGGGTAGATCTGGGTAATGATTCGAGGCTTTGTCCTATAGAACATTGTAAAGGGAATGCCTGTGTGGCTTTGCATATTGTAATTCTAAAATTTGTAATTCCACATTTGTGGAGATAATAAGAAGCCCATTTTCTATTCTTGAAAATTGTTGTTGTTTCTCTATTTCTATAATGTGTTTGTGGTATTAAGGGGAGTACCCTTCATCAAGTGGTATTAGAGCAAGAGTTCCTGAGTGTGTAAATAGATCACTGACTGTGAGGTAGTTTGCACTAGGACCGTGGGTTAGGGTTTCTATGTAAACAGATCACCGAATGTGATACAGTTTGCACTAGGACTGTGGTTAGGGTTTCAGTGATACGTGTGAAAATGCCTCCACAAAGGGAACATGATGGAAGAGCTGGTGCTGTGACACTTGAGGTTAGAGAGCTCCAGAGACAAGTGCAAGCATTGTAGGAAGAGATCCATAGAGGAATGAATCTTAATGTCAGAGACAAAAGTGAGGATGAAGCCGAGGGAGAAGGAAATTTTGATCAAGAAGAAGGCAAAATTTTGAACCAGGAGGAAGAAAGACTTTTTCGGGCCATTTCGAAGATCGGGAAAAGACCTAAGATTGAGGTTCTAACATTTTGTTGAAATCTTAACCCAGAGGAATTGATCGACTAGATCAATGAATGTGAAGAATATTTTGAGTATGAAGATATTGAGGATCCTGATAGGGTCAAATTTGCGAAGGCCAGATTGAAGGGTCATGCGAAGATCTAGTGGCAAGAGATTCAATTGGAGCGAAATAGAAGAGAGAAAGATAAAATAACAAGATGGGATCAAATTGTGGATAAATTGAAGCGGCAGTTCATTCCTGTTGATTATGAGCTTGACCTATTGAAGAAGATGCAAAGTTTGAAAAAAGAAGGAAGATCAGTTCAGGAGTATACAAAGAAGTTCTATCAAATTCTCATCAGAACGGGCCATGTCGAAGTTGACAAGGAGAAAGTTTCCCATTACCTTAATGGGTTGAGGCTGAGCATTCAAGAGGAATTGAATCTGGTTCAAATGAATAGTATTGAAGAGGCATACCAGTTTTCTCTAAAAGTAGAGGAAAAGATGAACAAGAAGTTTGAGAGAAAATAAAGCGGAAGAGGTCGTGATGAAAGATCTAGTCGACGGTCATATGTAGATCGAAATGAAGATCCAAAAAAGCATGATGAGGCCAGTAATAGTTAGAATCAAAGAGGAGATAATTTCAATCATTTCCATGATCAAAATAATAGAGATCAGAGAGGAAGAGGAAGAGGACAAAGATCTGGAAGAGGAGGCTTCCATGGAACATGTTTTCACTGTGGAGAAGAAGGTCATAGGGCATTTGAATGTCGTCAATGCCAAGGAATGATAGATAGGAGGAATGAAGGCTAGGCCAGAGTTGCATATGTAGATGAAGATGTCAGATCATCAAATTCTGAAGATGTTGAAAGAGGAGAAACACTAATTAACAAAAGAGTCCTGCTGAGTGGTGAGAATGAATCTGAACAAACAAAGAGTCTGTTTCACACCAGGTGCAAGTGTGAGGGTAAGTCTTGTGATGTGATTATTGATAATGGCAGTACTGATAATTTGGTGTCAGAAGAGATGGTGACAAAGTTGAAGCTCAAGAGGCAGAAATATCTGCATCCATATCGGGTTGCCTAGGTACAAGATGACCACAAGGTCATGGTCAATGAACAGTGCCTAGTGAAGCTTAAGATTGGCGAGTACCAAGATGAGGTACTATGTGATATCATATCTATGGATGTATGTCATATGTTGTTGGGTAGACCTTGGTAGTTTGACAGGTGTGTTGTACATGATGGTCATGTGAATACCTATTCCCTAATAAAGGATGAAGTGTGACATAAGCTAAAACCATTGAAAGAAACAGAAGAAAAGGTATGTGGTAATGCAAGAATAACTTTTGTTGATAGAGGAAATTTCTTAGATGGTATGCGGCATGAGCATATGTATTTTACCTTAATTCCAAAGGTTGAGAAAGAGGAAGTAGAAGATAAACTTGTAGAAGTTGTAGATTTGTTGAATGAGACTCAGGATATTATGTCCGATAATGTGTCTGATGGATTACCACCAGTAAAAAAGATCAGTCATCAGATGGACTTGATTCCACGAGCTAGTTTGCCAAATAAGGTAGCACATAGAATGACACTAGTAGAAAGTGAAGAGTTGAAGATAGATTTGAAGTTTAGTTCATCACATCATCCACATATTGTATATGGAAGTAGTCCCATAAATACATCTGAGTTGAGGAAGATAGATAAAGGAGAAATAAGTAGTGCTGAAGTTGGGGATTTTGCAGAACATTTGAAAAAATCTATGAGGAGGTGAGGAAGCATATTAACAAGATAAATGCGTAGTATAAGGCTAAGGTATATGCCAAAAGGAGGCATAAGGAATTTTAGGTTGGAAATGAAGTCATGGTTCATTTGCGGAAGGAGCGATTTCTAGTTGGTACATATAACAAGCTGAAAATGAAGAAATTTGGGCCATGTAAGATACTGAAGAAGCATGATTCTGGAGATGCCTATGAGGTCGAGTTTCCTAAAGAGCTGAATATTTCACCAGTATTTAACATTTCAGATTTGACAAAGTATCATGAATGGGGTGTTGAAGATGAGGTTACAGCAGCACAGTGGAGTATTCCAACAACTAGTTCAGATGCCAAGGAGATTGAGGATATACTTGATAGTCGTGTTGGCAGAAGGATAAGAAATAGGGTATATGAAAAATATCTGGTCAAGTGGAAAGGACAACCTGTTGAAGATTCATCATGGCTGACAAAGGAGGAGGTTAACCATCTTGGTTTCCCTCTTCACACCTAAGTCGTGACAGGGTCACTTCTCAAATTACCCCGGGTGTCTGATGTAGGAGCATCCTGGGTGTAAGAGTAATCTTGCATCACCCAAAAATATTTCTAGTTTCTTTTTCAATAAGGGCTATCTTACGCAGAGCTTCTATTTATGGAAACTTACTATTTTTAGTAAGTTGGTCGTACGATCTCGAAATGTTCTAATTTCACAGTTGGAGGTTCATTTCAGTCATTTCAGCCTACCAGTTGAGTTTCATTGCCACATCATCAGTCTTGGTGAAGTTATTGAGGTTTTTGGGTAAAAAATCTTTCAGGTCAATTTTGAAGGCCTTCGAGGCTCCGGATTGTGATCAACCCCTGACTGATTGGTGCTAACACATCTTAAGCACTGTAGATCTCGTTATGACATTTCCGAAAAGTGGTTACAATAGAAAAACGGAGTTACGGTTAAAAAGTTATGGCCTCCGAAAGTTGGGTTACCTAAAATCATATTTTGTATTTCTTTTGAGCTGAGCCTATTGTAATAATTGTGAAAAATAAATAATTCTATGTTTAGTTAGCCTAAAGGGCTAAATTTCTGGAACCTTCTCGGGCAGTGGAAATTGCCTATATAAGGAAGGCCTGTAGTGTTGTCTTAGGCAATTCGGGGTAGTTCTGGGTAATGATTCAAGGCTTTGTCCTATAGAATATTGTAAAGGGAATGCCCATGTGGCTTTGCATATTGTAATTCTGAAATTTGTAATTCCACATTTATGGAGATAATAAGAAGCCCATTTTCTATTCTTGCAAATTGTTGTTGTTGCTCTGTTTCTGTTATGTGTTTGTGGTATTAAGCGGAGCACCCTTCATCAAGTTAGAGCATCTTCCACATGATGTGACACCTACTAGTTGTTAGGTAAGTTTTAGATATATGTATATTTAAGCATGCATATGTACACATGTATTTATATATTTCAAGTACTTTACATAATATATCTACTATGCACATGTATATAACCAACTGTTGTACACTAAATTTGTAGGGGCCTGTCGTTGCTTTACAACCAAATGATGCTTTTCATAGGAGCGATTTAGTAGATGTGACACCTAGTAGTGGTCAGGTAAGTTTTAAAAATATGTAAGTTTAAACATGCATTTATAATATTTTAATTATTTTAGATTATTATCATATATACATGCATTTATATTCGCAGGGATCAGTTGTTGTCTCACAGCCAGAGGATGTTCATGGCAGTCGCTTAGAGGGTCGCTTTGTCCACATGCGCCTAGATGACTCCCTAGTTTAGGACATGTTGAACATATATTTTATTTGAGACTCAGTTTATGATTCGAGACATATATTTGATTAGAAACATATATATTTGATTAGATGTACTTATATTTGATTCGAGACATATATTTGATTTGAGACATATATTTGATTCGAGACACATGCATTTGATTAGAGACGTATATTTGATTAGATGATATGATTAGATAATATGATTTGATTTGTTTTGATTTGATGATTTGATTAGATGATATATGATTTGATTACATTTGATTTGATTTGATGATTTGATTAGATTGTTTTATTTTATTAGATGATATGATTTGATATGATTTGATTAGAGAATTTTATTTGAAGATATATGACTTGATTAGATGGTTTTATTCAATTAGATGATATGTTTTATTTGATTTGAATAGATGATTTTATTTGATGATATAGAATTTTAATAGATGATTTTATTTGATGTAATATAATTTGATTAGATGGTTTTATTTGATTAGATGATATTATTAGATGATATGATTTGTTTAGATATGATAAGTAACACATGTCATACGTAATATAACTAATTTCATCATTTTTTAGTGTCTTAAGGGGAGGTCTTAAGGGGATCTAGAATTAATATCATAAAAGATAACTAGTTAATACATGTAACTAATGGATAATAACTATTCTAACTAATTATAGAACTAACACATGTCATAAGTAATATAACTAATTTTATCAAAGCATACATAAAATCTTTAACTAATATGAAATCTATAAAAATCATTGAATAATCAAAGTATACATATAAAATTCTATATATTAAAACCATTGAACCATCAAATAGGTTCATCATATATCAACAAATTATAGTCCATCATATGTTTAAATATAAAAATAAAGTATAATGAAATTTAATCCAGAGATATCAAGTAGGTCCGAACACAAGAAATAAGTATACATATTATACTTTTTAGACCAACTCAAGTGGTTCAGACCTTTCATGGAGAACATGTAATATTCTCTCATGATCCTCACTATCTAGTCTCGACTTACGATGTCCACATTGAGATTTAACTGTATGAAGACAAATGGATGTGGCAACTACTAGGTGACTATATTGAAACACCTTATTGTCTGGTTCGTAATAAACAAAGTGAATACCATGTTGAATTACTTTGATTTGCTTGAAGTATGTTCCCTTTAAAACAATTGAACCTGCAAGTCACAAATTTTAACAATATATAAATTTAAACAAACTCAATTTGAAATTTGTTAAAAGGTTGAAATTTAAAATTTACAAATTGAGTTCAATATATTGATGTAAACCATATACAAACCTATGGGGAACAACATTCCATCGCTTTCTTCATGTTCAAGTAACTTCATCCTCTCTGCAGTACAACACAGTAAATAATAACCAACTCCTTCTACATTTCCACGCTCAGAAATCACTGCAAAGACATCTCCTACACAGTAAATTTATATATACGTGTGTGAGATCTTAAAATAAATACTTACTTCAATCTATAGATCTATCTATGGCACCGCCTGAGTCAATTTTGATGATGTGTCATTCTCATTTGGTGTGAAATGTGTCTTGCACCATTCAACCACATTATGTGCATTTTTTATATGCACTCCCTTATAATTCATTTGATACTTTCGTATAGCACGTTTGATGCAAGCTCTGGCACCGTCATGTTCACCTTTTCCATGTCCACTCTCAAAGAAACTCCAGACATGTGGTATGTTTTCATTACAATGATATCTACATAGTGCATAAAATAGTCTCGATAATTTGAATTGTGCAGCACATCCATCTGACCAAACATAATCTTTATCAATTTTTATACCTCTTTCTTTCAAATTTGCAAAAAACATCTTGAAGTAGTGTTCCACATAGTAAATTCCATGCTCTCTATCATCACTTATATAAAAATGATATTCCTTCTTGATGACCTATGCTTCAAATGTGCTTTGAATACCATCCAAATCTAATTGTGCATGTCGATAACACACATGTACCATAATAGTAATTTTCTTTGAAAAATAGTATTCTGACTGAATTGCCTTTTGATGAACAAAAGAATAATTTTCTACAAAATCAACAACTGATACAATAGTTCCAAGTGGGAAATTGTCTCTTAGTGTTTGAAATTGTTGTGCTTTCCACTTTGCAAAAAAAACATGATGAATGTAGGGTTGAATCAATTTTTTCAATTTTTCCATAAATACTCCAACATTTATCTCCTCTTCAACATATTCTAACCTTTTGGATTCTTTCCCAAATTTTGTTTCATTCTTTACATATTTGTAACTCTTACAATTTACCATCTTTGTTACATCAATATTTTCATTTTCAAAGGAAAAAGAGACAAATCGACACATGTTTGACATATTCTTTTTATGCAATTTATTTGTCCAGCTACATCATCTCTTTTGTCACACAAAATGGATGAGATGAACTCACTTGGTCTAGTAGGATGAGCCTTTCCAAAACCATAAGTTTCTTCTACAAACTTTCAAAAAACCTGATAGTGGAGATCAAATTCAGTATGATAACGACAACAACAAGTTTCAAACACTTTGTCCTGATATAATATGGCTTCAATCTTTCAAACAATGTTTGCCCAATCTTTATATTAGGATTTGAACTACAAAATTACACATACATTTCATGTTGTGTTGTGTCCAACCAATGTTTCATATGATATTCATATTGATTAGCTGAAATTCTATGTCTGATAACATCTCTAGTGTTTGATGGACATGTATTATCATTCCAAAATTATGTGACCAAATTTTTTGTTCCTTCATCAATCCTATCAGAACAAGGAGATCTACACATGATTTCCCAATTGCCTTCCAAGGTCCTATCATCCAAAAGTATTCTCCTATTAACATATCATGATATTATTTTCCTATTAAAACCAAAGTGAAATCAAATTGAAGATATATGTCTTTTTCATCTCATAGTGTTACCTACAATGAATATCAACATAACTATTCTTGTAATGGACTTATCTATAGTTTGAGATCGCTTCCCTAGTTGGTTCAAACCTTTCTTAAGATTTTCAATCATATTAGTTTACATGTCAACAACTTTTCTCTTCTTTGATGACGTGTCTATACTTACTAATTTTAATGCCCCTTCCAACTTTTTGTTTATAAGTATAAGTGAAAGCAATTGAGATTGTTCAAGTGTTTCAAAATTATCAAATTTACCCAATATTTCTCTTTCTATCATATTCATTGATCTCTTCTTAGGAAGACTTAAGTGTTGAACATTAGCAAGTGATCTCAAATTGTCCACATCCACTGTAAGTAAATGATCTAAGTTTCTATAATTAATATTTTTCTTTACAGTTTGAGCTAAATTTAAAAGTTCATCCATACCAGTAGGAGCATGTGATGTTGACCCTTCTCCAACATGAATTGTTTGAGCTTCCGTAGGGAGTAATCCTAACCCTTCTTCAATGTCCAATTCTTCGACTTGACTTAACCCTCCTACTTCAGCTTGTCTTTCAGCTTCTTTAGTTTTATGATAATATGTCAATGCAGGTTCACAATTTCTTTGTTCAGTACTGGGTGACCTTTCTCTAGAAGATTTACTTTTTCTTCCCTTCTTGTTCCCCATTTCTTTGAGCTCCAAAATATGTCTTCCACAAGATCATCAAGAAAAATTTTCTTCTTCAAAAAATACTTTAATCTAATATTTTTCCTCTCCAAAATTATGCCTTTGAAAAAATAGAAATATCAATCCTCCTTCAAAAAATGGCTTCAATCATAGAAAATGTGAATTTATTAATTGCAATTCGATGTAAAATAGAAATAAAATATTTTACTTTTATACCATTTTAAAAAAAAATTACAAAATAATTTTACTAGTAGACTTCGCGCGAAGAACCTACTTTGTGCGAAGTACCCAAGGTAAAATTCTGGCAGGTGTCTTTTCTACCGGGATTTTCACTTGAGAGGCTTCGTGCAAAAGGGTCTTCTCACGAAGCCCCTTAGGTTTCTTCGTGCAAAGGGTGTCTTCACACGAAGCCCTCAAAACTAAAATTATGCCCTCAGAAAACAACTAAACTACAGAAAAATGGCCTTCCGAGGCTTAAAACAAGGACTAAACAAGATGATTTTTCCAAACAGATGATGTCAAATGATGCTATTTGGAACAAGCTTTCTAATGAATATAGTTTTAATACATATTGAGTTCATTATCACTTTTAAATATTACTTTAACTAAACATAGGTTGTTTGGTCATTCAACAACCTGTCTCTTCAAGATTTCGGGAAAAATAGTAAATGATAAAAAATTTTTTATTAAAAATATGTAGGAAAAACGTATTTGTGTTACCTTTCTATGAAAAAAAGAAAAAATGAATTTTGATATACACAGCTCAAGTTAGAGCGATCCAAGTGACCTTATGTCTAAATTATAGTTAATGTCACTCTAAAACTTAATAAACTATGAAATATTGATCCAAAATGAATAAAACCAATTGCATCCTTTAGATATTGAAGTTAAAAATATAATCTTGAAAGAATTACATCGTTATCATATTTAAAAAAAAGTTATGTTGATCCAAGTGACAGTAACTCCTTAAAAACATAGTTTTTTCATGCAAACCACTTTTAGAAGGAGAAGGAAAAATGAATTTAAATGATTTTTTTTATTTTTATAAATATATTTAGAAACTAGAAAGAAAATTCTAAAAGACTCTAGTTTACATCATCTTCAAATTCCTAATATTTTTGCGGGAACAGATGTTTGAAAGTGAAGTTTTTTCTCAGAATGTTGAACTCTATGTCAAAGTTGGCCAAAAAGTGGGACTCACTATTGTGGGACCACCCATAAGTTCTTTCAAACTTTTGAGTAGAAGTTCAATTTTTTTTGCAAGTAGCTTATAATGTAATTTATTTATTTATAATTAAAGTTGAGGGTTATATCTCAATTTTTATTTCATTTTTTTTAATTATTTATTAAAGTTTGAAAAAAGTTATGATAATTATGCATTTAGTGATATTTAATTGGTGGCTATATGATATTACATGTTTTGATAAGTAGGAGATATTTTCTATATAAGATTAAGTTGTGATATTTCTATCAGGATTCAACTATATAATTTTTTAGTCAACCTTGTTGGCCCATGTTTCATAAGTAGTGGTTCACAAGAAACATCTCTCATGAGAATGAATGAAACACTTATCACTCATTTCATTTAGGTAATGCTCACAAAGGTGAAGCATATGGATTTCCCAGGAGGTCACCTATGCCAAAGTTAATCTAGCTCAAGCGCACTTAACCACTAAGCTTCCTCCAAGGTTAAGCCCACTTTTTTTACAACTAGCTTGGGATGGGCGACCTCCCAATAAGTCCCAATGCTTCACCTCTGTGATCATCACCTAGATGTAATGAGAGCTAAATGTTTCATTTATTTTCATGATAGATTGGTTCTTGTGAACAACTACTCAAGAAACATGGGTTAATGAGTTTAACTCAAAAACTACACATTTAAATCCTAATAGCAATACGAAGATCACATGTTTTATTTCTTTTAAGACTAAGGGATATATTCCATACAATTATTGATGGTCATGATAAACACTAACAACTTTAAAATCACAACTAGCGGTACCATATTACTTCAAATATTAGACATTGAATCAACAAATGAGCTATTACAATTTAAGTTGTAGAGGGCATCCAAAGGTGTTTTCTGTATTTGAAAGAATGTGTTGGGTCTTAAGGTTGTTTCATAGTTAATACTTATGAAAGTATTTATGAAGGTTGGGCATTTAGATATGATCCCGATGCTTTTCAAGGAGAATATGACCTCTTGTCTAAAAAAGAGGTTAAGTGAAAAACATAGAATCATAATTGAAAGATTTTTCTATGGAGATAGCCACCCAAGATCTAGAGGCCTAATGAAAAGCTTAATAAGAAGAGACAATCAACATGACAAGAAGAAACATTCTATTATCATCAAGAATGCAATAGACTATAATAGATCAAATTACTTGAATTTAACATTATGTAGGAGACCTCATAGTTAAATAGGCCAATGTGAGACATATGAAGGAATAAGCTTTTGACAAGTGTATTAATCTTATGATATGATACATAAAATGAAAACTCATCACCCAACTAATGTGGAAAAGTGATAGTATGACACATCCACTAAAGGTGGATCACCCTCCACAGGTGGAAAAGTGAAAGTCTCACATGTCCACTAAAGGTGGATCACCCTTCAAAGATGGAAAAGCAATAAAGTGATAAGTCTTCAAAAGGTAGAAGTCTCACTTAAGGTGGAAATGTGATAATGTGAGTTCAACATCAAATGGGGGAATATTCATATGTGGTATTGGATGCTCCAACTGGTTGTCTTAGAATTTTTATGAATTGGCCAAATTTTAAATCTACAGATTCAAAGGTTAGTTGTTGACGAACAAGAATCAATCAAAGATTGATATCTCCCACACTTTTGACTTTGTGGGATCAAGGTGGGTCTCCCTTTACAATACTTAGAGATCTATTGTATTTTATTTTGAGACAATGTTTTATACCTGATAATTTCCAATGAAAATATATGATAGAAAGATTAATCAAACCTGAATTTGGATACACCTTGGTTTTTCATCATTCATTTAGCAATTGGGAAAATATTTTGAATTGAAACCTACTCCTAGCAATATGAAATTAAAAGAGATTTTGGACACTTCAATAGATTAGTGCCTAAATCATGGGATATAGAGTCAAGATTAAAATCTTACATATATTTATGTAATACGATTTTTGTCTACTAATCCTAATACTTCCCTATTGTGCCATGTTCTTGATAAGAAAAGTTTGAAATAAGGGGCCACTAGTCAATCAACCTAGGTTCCCTATCTCTAATATCATTACAGATACTCAAATTGACTTGGACATTTGTACTCTTGCAACTATTATTTCTAAGACAACCTCTTTTCAAATTAGATGTTTAGTATGTGGACCTAGTGTCCATAATAAAGTTTGTGTAACCAACTTTTAGTACAATCATTCATTCTATAGTGGCATTGAAAATCCCCATATGGAATTTCTTCCCATCATCTACTGACAATAATATCATTGGTAAAACCATGTAAAAATCTTCTTTCCATTCTTCCAAATCTTTCAATTACATCTAATCATTCCAAATTTCAAGAATAGACTAGTGTTGTAGGGTATGAAAAGAATCAATCATAGCTCTAACTAAGCATTCTATATTTTAAAGAATTGAAACATGTCAATAACCATCCTAAACATCTTTTTGTAGGCATTACCTGGATGGGGGACATTTCCACTATATTATGTAACTAGACAAAGAGTTGAGAAAGTGTGTTATTTTGGTTTCCATATTTCATACATAGGAATTTTATCTTTAGATTACAACAAGGCTTGCAACAAATTCTGATAATTGTAATAGACACTTTCTAGATATTTCTTTATCATTGCAAGACTATATTGATGAACATTGCTCAATGCTTCCAAAACCTTGCTTTTACCAAGGCTTCCTCTAGCACATAAACTCTTCTAGAATATTTTTATATAACATTGCCTTATCATCAGTAGATATAGTAGTGTCTACATTAGAGGGTGACTTACTAACACAATATTAGATGAATTAGTAGGAGTAACTCCCTAAAATAATGATTTTCTTCAACCTCACATTTTCTATCTACAAATCATTATATCCCTTTTTAATCTCCACTTCATTTTAGTTTAAGTTCTCATTTATTCAAGAAAATCTTTCTACTTGCCTAACTAAACATTGCATCACAAATAGTGAGGGAAAATGTCTGTAGAGAAAAAATTATTCTTCAAAGTCTTGATGATGGTTGTATCCCTCGTCTCTTGAGTTAATTCCGAGAATTTAATCTTCCTAGTCTTTGGGGTAGATCCCCACATAACCAACACTTGAGTCCCGGGATGATATCCTGATCCTACTAGTCCCCATTCCACATCAAATCTAAAGTAAAGATTGTCTTTTTGGCTTGTTACCTAAACAATAAATAATACATTATACAAGTCCCAACTTGGGAGTAACATACCACTCTCATGTACTGTCTTCCTTGCCTCATCAAGGTTTACTTTTATTTCATCAGAACTAACCTCCTTAAAAGTGTCTGTGACAACTTCATCATGTTTTGATGCTTCAACACCCATTTTATTTATATGCACTTTCTCCATATATTCCTATCCTTTTGTTTTAGCCAAAAACCCTTGAACACTAGGGTCTTTACAAAATCATCATCCTCCCAAAATTGAGTTGTTGCCACAACCCTCTCATCATCAACTTGTTCAATAAGAATATCTTTATGCACATTAGCTCTATCCTTAGGTACATGATTAACATTTGCTTCCCTAGACAATGATTTTAATGATTGGTCCACCTCCTCCTAATCACCAAGCTGGCCAATGTTTTATGTGACATGTTCTGTATCTTCTCTTTCTCCTTTAGTCATCAAATTATCCACAAGAGGTGGCTAGCTATTATCATCATGTTGAGATATCGAGTTGTAATTAAAGACTAAATTAAAAATATCCTCTCAAATTAGATTAAAAGTTACCCCTCGAAATGACATATCATCCTTACATGTTTTTAAAATGTTGTATTTTATATCTTCAAAATTATGAGTAACAACTATTAATTATTAATTATAATTATAAATTTCATTACTTGAAATTAAATTAAAAACTCCACTTTAAAAAGTCATATAAAATAAAAGAACATATGATAGAAAAGTTATAAACAAACTTTTAATCCACTAAATTTTATGTGGACTAAATAAAAATGTCCGTGATTGATATGACAGCACTTTCATTCGATGGACCCGGATGTTCAAGTTTCAACAAAACTTATCCAATGAAGTAGTAGAAGAAGTTTAAGAATAGCTGTAAGAAGTTCTAGGGATTATCTAGGTTCCATGTTACTCATAGAGGTTTCATTCCGTGAAGAAATTGCAGGGATGAAAATAACATTGGGACTCTGACTGCTCATGCTTACGAACGCAGGTCTCGTTGGATCTGGTAACGGTACAGAACTGGTGGTTATCATTGTAACAACATTAGACATTATTGGACGGACGTCTGGATCAGCCTGTGTACACAGAAGTCCAATGTGGGTGCATCTTATCACTTGCTCTTCTGGACAATTTCCCACAAGCGCAATATCCACAATCTTCAGTACATGCCCTCCTTTGAATAGTCTTCATGCCTGTATCAAGCGTTACCATTCACAAAGATTCACTCTTTCATCTCAATAAACTGTTAATTGGGAAAATCCAATTCTTACCCATTCTAATAGGGTGAGGCTCCGCTTCTCTTTCGAAAGATTCATGTCTGTGTTTTTTCTTCCGCTTATGATCTCCAGCAGTACAACTCCAAAACTATAAACGTCGACTTTTGCAGACAGTTGCCCTCCCATTGCATATTCTGGAGCCATTTAACCACTGCAGGCATTAAAAAAGTTTTATATTCACTGTTTATTTTCATTATGATGTGCTTTTAGTAAGAAAAAACCCAGCTCAGGATCATCTCTCTTTTGGAGCCATGACAAACAAAAAGAAAAGGTATCAATAATTGAATTATTCTTACTAGGTTCCTGCAACTTTTGATTGAATTACGGTTTCATTGTCAGAGAAGAGTCTCGCTAGCCCAAAGTCAGCAATCTTAGGATTCAATTGCTCATCAAGCAATATGTTGCTTGCCTTGATGTCTCTGTGAATTATTCGAAGCTGTGAATCCTCATGAAGGTAAAGAAGGCCGCGAGCAATTCCAATTATGATATTAAATCGCTTTTGCCAATCCAGTATTCTGCGCTTTAATGGGTCTGTGTTAACATTTCAAAATGAAAAATTAATATGAAGCGTTTGTCTCCAATAATTTTAACACAATTTGTTCTGGCAGGAAGAAATAATTCATGGTTGACTCACCAAAGAGAAAAGTGTCGAGGCTTTTGTTTGGCAAATACTCGTAGACGAGCAACCTTTCGGTTCTTTCGACACAGCATCCAACCAAATTCACTAGATTTCTGTGTTGAATATTGGCCACAAGTTCCACTTCATTCATAAATTCTCTTTTCCCCTGTGCAGACCTTGCAGACAGCTTTTTCACTGCTATCTGCTTGCCGTCTCTGGTCGTACCCTGAGAATTTAAACAAGCCCACATCGGTTTAATGAAATATCTTTGTTATTTTATGAGATCCCACAAAATATAATTTAGTCTTAGGATACGGTACACTCATACCTTATAAACGGGGCCAAAGCCTCCCTCTCCAAGCTTGTTACTCTCATTAAAATCCTCGGTTGCTTCTATCAAACTTTCTAAGCTGAATGAAATTTGCTCTTTCTTAAAAAGCCTCCTTTCTACGACATCTTCGTATCAGAGAGAAACAATTAAAGTCATACGTTCATCTATTATGCTAAACAGATATTCTAGAGATAAAATCACAAAACAATAGTAAATAAATCTGCAGTATCACCTTCACTCTGACTCACTAGGGTTATTTGCTTCCTCGAAACTGCAGATTTGAATTTCCTTCGTATTGCCAAGGAACAACCAGCGAAGATGACTATAGAACCTATAACAATCCCTAAAATCATCGGTAACCTTCCTGTTGACTTGTCTGCGAGGCATCATTTCAATTGTTATTTTAAAACACATTTTTAAAATCAAATAACAGAGTCAAAATTACAATTAAAAAAAAAGGAAAATTTGAATGACAATCACAGGGGAAGGTTCATAACCAGGACTCTTGTTTATGGATATTAATGTTTGAGGAGGAGGAGTGAGCGAATCAAGAAAGGGGTAAATCTCATATCTTAGCGTGCAGCTCCCTGACATTGCCTGGGCACCTTGTCTAGTATAGCAACAACTCTCAAGGTCCCCCATTGCCCGCGACAAGCATTTTTTACAGTCGTTGACCGATATGTCTCTCCAACACTGTACCAGACCGTAAACCTTTCCCGCAGCCTTTTGATCACCAATTTCAGAAGAATATCCGCTCTTTCCTGAGGCCAATCCCATACTTGCCGGAAGACAAGCTTTATCAATCAGATCTGACAAAAGACCGAAGGTTATGCCCTTGGAAGCTATCAGATTTATTGCTGTGGCATTTACCGTGTTCTTCATCAGATGGATATTGGTATCTAGTGTTGAAATGAAATTGGAGTTATCGTAGCGCAAGAAGCAGTCATCCATCCACACCAGCGCACCTATGTCGTTGGCGCAGACTTCTTGAGCAATGCTATTTGCTTCCACTGAACAATTTGCGCATTTCGTTGCTGAGACATTCCCTATACACTGGAGCAGTCCATAGGCTTTATTGGGAGACTGACCACGGGAAGAGGTGTTAAAACCTGAATTTTGAGGTGCATTGCGAGACAGATCAGTAATTACTCGATCCAAGTTTGTAGAGTATGCACTACCGTCTGTGAAAGTTGAGGCATTATTACAGACAGACCTTACGTAAATACAGAAGACTGAAGGGAAAATCATTAGAAAGAACAAGAGGAGCAACATATCTCTGCAAATTTTGGGAAAGGAAGAGCTGCGCCTCATCTTCATCCGCGTTCACAGTCTACCAAATCCAAATAAAACTTCTTCCGCGTTCACAAAGCCTCAAAGATCGTCGAAATTGGGCGTTTTATTGCCTTGACTCGAGACCCCCGAAATTGGGTGTTTTATTGCCTTGACTCGGTGAAAACAAAGTCACGGGAAGTCGAGCACAAGAATGTATTTTTGAAAATGTCGAAAATATTATAAATTATTAGGAAAATTTAACTATTTGTTCTTCATAATCTACATTTTCTGTATTGTAAATCAAAAAAAAAATTGTTAAAATAAGTTTTGAAGATTTTCTAAAAATATAAAATATCTTTTAGTACATTTTGTATGGAGATTAGCTAGTGTGCCTTGTCCACCTAAAGATTAAAGTGTTGTTCCTATTTATTATCTCTTAATTTTATTTTTTTAATTGATCAAAGCTTTTTATGAGAAGAATGTAATATAATAAAACAAAAATAAATAGAAAAAGATACCAAGATATTGTCATTGTTAACCAAATATATTTAATTAGCATAGGCAAACTAGCTCATGAAACATAGGAGTACAAAATGAATTAATCCTAAAATTTGAAAAGGGTTGCAGTCGCCTACTGTATTCCACATCTCCTTCTTATAGTTGCAAGAATTGGTATTTGACCTCATTGAGACATCTACAATATTGTCCATTATTTAACTGCGAACACAAGAAACTGAATTGAACCATACTGCTAAAGTAAAACTTTAGAATATTTACTTCCTTCCATATATGATTAGAAAATATCACTTATAGAATTCTTAATAAGGAAAATGGTAGTAGATGTATAAGATTCAATAGTTATAGAATTTAATTTGTATTTAGTTTTTTACAGAAAATATAAATTGTAAAGAAAATTTGTTAATTTTTTTATATAATCTTTTTTAGTAAAGTACTATTAATTATGTATGCAATAAATAGTTTCGTTATTATTTAAAAATACAATATTATCTATAATTGAAATTAATATAATTACCAAAAAACTAATATCAATTTTTTTAAACAGGAACTATAACTCTTAATAATGCCAATAAATAAATTAAAATATAATAAATTAATATGTCTTAGAGATATTATTTTTTTAATATTTAAACTCAAAATTGACTTTAAACATTCCTTTATTTTTTCCAATGAGATAATAAAAAAATGATAGATTAAACACAAAATAAATAAATTCTATTAAGAATCAATAATTCTTTTTGACTTTGTATTATTCCATATCTATTATAGTTCATTCCAATTCACACCATTTAAATATTTTTTCATTAATGCATCCAATGTGTACAAACCCAACTTCCTTATTTATCATTTTTAATATTGTTATGTTTTAAATGTCATCATTCATTATCAATAATACTTATAGGAATAGTAAACATAGCTTTTGATGAATTCATCATATGAGGATAACAGTTTCTCAATATTTTGTGTTATGAAAAATTCTTCATGTATTTTTCATCTTGAAGACCTTATAAATCAAATACAATGAATAAATAAAAGAGTTTTAACTCATGTTTACAACCACAAATTTTTTTTTTAAATGGTAAGAGCATCAATAGGCAAGCGTGTTCAAATAGTTGTGAAGTACATTTCACAAATTAAAAGCCCAGCAGAAAATCATTCATGATTCAGAAGCTATCGATTTATTGAAAAAAAGTTAGCAATTAAAACAATTATGCAATTTTATTGGTACTAATAGTGCACCATTATTGGGGCATTTGTACAAAAGTTGCACAATTATTGGGGCATTTGTGTAAAAGTATTAGATCAATTCTACAAACTTTTTGGTTGTCTAAGTAAACAAGTGATGGTTCAAAAGAGTACCAAACAACACTTTGAATGATCACTTTTTAACCCTTTTGTACTTCACAAATTCTTCAAGGAGCATTGTTACTGCCCAAAAGACAAAAAAATATTTTTTAAGCAATTAAATTGCATATGAAGCCAACCAAAAAGAAAGCAATATTAATAAAAAAGGTAAATAGAATCCACATTACAAGTTGCATATATAGCTTTTAAATTTATGTAAAACCAATTAGAAAAATAAATTATTATTATGACTTTTTTTTGTGTTTTAGTTTTCCTAAATTCTACTTCTTCACTATCCCATACTTCAAAACACCGTAGTCATTTAAATTATATTATTCTAGAGGTTTGGATTAAATTTATTAGTCAATAATATTTCTTCATTTTAAATTATCTTTACTTTGCAAATAATTTTGAGTGGTCTTTACCTTAAAATAGTCTAACTTGTGCAACTATTTCGATTGACTATCCTATTTATGATTGTAATGTACGTGAAAATGTATCATTTCAATCATTTTAAAATGTAGTGAATATTGTTTATTCCCTAAAAATGGATTTTTTTATAAAGCACTTTGAAGAGCATATGGAGTTAATGGCGCAAAGTTTAATATATGACATGGCTCTGATCATGAATTCTACACTCTTGAGTGAAATAATCTATTAAGAAATTTTAAAATAATATACTAATTTGAGTAATCTATTAATATATTTGGCCCATTCATAAATTATTATTTATTACACTAAAAATTTGTTAGAGATTATTTTATATATGTTTGAGATAATTATAGAGATAAATTTGTTACATATTATTGATAAGATAAAACAAATTCATTCTTTCATGCACTCTTTCATTTGATGGATCATAGACTATGATCTAAAAGATTAAAACAAAAACTTTTACACAATTGAAACCAGAAACAATCTCTATTAATTTAAATATGTAATATATATAATTTTTTCATAGTTAAATTATTAATTATATAAAAATAATATAAACTATATACATTATTAAATATATTATTAAGAGGATAAAAATTAGTGAAAGATTTTTCTTAGAAAATATAGTAAAAATAATTCGAATTAAAATTTGTGTGTTATAGTTGAAATTTTAGTATAATATTTATTAATAGTTGAATTATATAATACCTAAAATTTTGAATTTCCTATATAACTAAGCTCTTCATGAATATATTCTTTAATAAAATAATTGATAATAGCGGTTGATAAAGTGCAAATTCACAGCCAAGTTCTTGTTTTTTGTTTTTTCATTATAAACAACATTAATAATAATAATAATAAACATGAATTCCCAATCAAATGGTTGATTGGACACTTGTGTGGGTTTTCGAGCTTAGAAAAGTATCTCATAAAAATTCACAATTTTTTTGATTTAATACCATCAATTTAATTTCTGTCAGTAGACAATAACATTAAATTGTGTTATCTTTTGTCTTCACTAATGATAGGTCAAAAGCGGCCTGTGTTTTCAATGTTGAACTTTTTCTTTAAATACATGGTGATTAGATTTTATTTTGAAGAGGTACTAGATATTTGAATTAGCTGTTATATTTTTCTATGTGGACTTGCGGATTCCACCCACTATGAGGCATGGGAATTTGTTTGATCCTAGGAATTTGTATGTAATAAGGAAATGACAACCAGTTCTAAGAGAAAATTAGTTCAATTTTTTTTCTAAAATGTCTCTCTAACTCCTCCAAAAAAATTACAAATTCTTAAAATGAATTTGAACATTTGATTTTTTTAATTAAATATTTTACTAAAATATTTTTGGCTTTTAAATTTTCATTGGATCATATTATTTTGCTCAATTTTTTTTACATATTTCTAAAATGTCATGTTGTTGTTATGAAACTCTCAGAGTTCTATTAGAATAGAAAACAAAATAAATTTAGATACTTAGCATTTCTTTGATTTTATCATTACTATCTAAGTGTCATTTATTTGGAGAATATTGTAGACCTATTCATTTTTTGATTATGAATGTTCTCAATATGCATTATGTTGTCATTTAAGTAGTTTATGATAATTGAATTTCACAAGTACATCACTTTGTTTAGGAAATTTGTACCATTTTCATTTATATTTAGTTGATTTCCTACAAATATCGTCCTTGAAGTAGTCCTAGGAGGAAATTAACTTGTATGGGGTCATGCAAATGACTCATTAGATTTTCTCTTATAAAGGTTTTGATGTACATTGTCTTTAGTAAGTACATCTTCTTCTTCTCTCTTGACTTGTAGGGCTACACAATATCATTGAAAGATTCTTTTCTTTTATATCATTCAAGCATTGTATTTTGAAATATGAACACATGACAAGTTTTCATTTTTAGCCCTTTGTCAAACTCCATACTTTGAATCTTCAAAGCACATCAATACTCACCCTTGATTGTCTCTAATTAGTTTGGTTTATTTACAATATAATTGTCTTAAGAAATAGGGGGAATTGATTGTACATTAACTTGTGATATTTTCATAAGTCAATTTTTAGTTAAAGACTTGCTTTGAAGTAGTTGACCATTTTAACATTGCACTATCACTCTAATAAGATTCGCAAATCCTCCAACAAACCATTACTTACATCACCTTCATACTTTTTCTTTACATTTCTATATTTATATAGCAATGTCATAGTGATGTAGTTAGTCAATAAAAATCAGGAGGACTCTTCGCTCCCCACGTCTCTAATCTCAACTACGTCATTTCCGACAGAGTCATTCATCACGACATGTTTCTAGAAAATCAAGACATTTGAATTTTCTCTCACCCATTTTGCGAGATGGTTATCCACTCGAAAGAATCATTTTAATTTGACCGATGAGATGAATGGGTCGAGGCGGCGTTGTCGACTTTGAAAAAAAGAAAGTGATGGGGCCAGCAGCTGTACGCTGAAAATTACAAGGATCCGTTTTGACCTTGTCATATTGAATAAATCAACCCAACGGTTTGGGAAAGATTGAGTTCAATAAAATTGAAGCATGAATTAATGGTCTTCTACATGTGCCAGCACTAGGTTCATTGCTACATGGTATGGGATTAATCTTGAGCAAGTGGGAAACGAATCTTAAAGATAGAATGATAATTTCAAGGTAAAGAACGGATATGTGGGAGTGTGAATGAAAATATAGTAATGGTTAATATGATGATGAATGAATAAATCAAGTCAAAATTTTTGAAAAGATTGAGTTGAATATAATTGCATCATGAATTAATGCTCTTCTATATGTGACTAGCTCTAGATTCATTCTTACATGCTATGGGATTAATCTTGGGCAAGTGGGAAACAAATCTTTAAGATAGAATGATAATTTCAAGATAAATAATGATTATATATGAGAGTGTGAATGAGAATATAGTAATGGTTAACATAATAATGAATGTATAAAAAATTGATCAAAATGGAGTAAAATATTAGTGACTAATGATGAAATAGAATTGGATACAAAAATGGGCCAAGAAATGCATTTAAGTAAGTTATCTATACTTGATATAGTCGAAAAGATAGCTAAAGCATTCTACATAAAGCACATATATGGTAGGAGCTAATGGACAACCTTGGTGGACACAAATCCCAATAGAATAAGAATGATGGGTATTAGTGGTAATGACAATAAAAGTATCACCAAAATTATTGTAATTGAGTGCATAACGAGGACTTCAATTTTGATGAACCACAACAAGGATAAATAACCATTCAATGTGGATCATTAATATTTTGTAAAATCAATCCCAATAAAATTATCTTTTTATAGAGGATGTCCATCCCATCTCATTTCTTCCCAAATAATAATAATAATATTACCAAGAACATACTTGAATTTTAAGAAGTCAATTTGCTAAGAATGGATAATTTGGGGAGGAATATAACAAATTTAGAGCAAGAGACTTGATAGTGACATTATAGGAGACATTGAGTGAGCTGAAGTGATTGGTCTCCAATTGCATATTTCTTTAGGTCTCTAGATTTAGGAATTCATTTTTTATTCCCCTTGTTTATAAGATTTTATCAGGAATAAGATTGAAGGCTTCAATATAATCTTTGTGAATATCTTCACCAAGTAATTCCTAGAGAGTTCTATAGAATTCATAGGTAAAAACATTGCGACTAGGGGTCTTATTGTTAGCCA
>BSBK01000301.1:102500-203338 GCA_027943335.1 Chamaecyparis obtusa
TTGTGCAACAATTTTTTGAATCATCAATGTCCTAGCACAATCAATGATAGATATGTTTCTCTCTAAAAAGTAACCTTTTTAAGGACTATATATGGTTAGACAAATATTAGTTCTTTTATTTTTTATTAAAGAAAATATATCTTAAACTTCTTCTAAAAGTGACACTAAACTTGAGACTTAATATGAAATGGAGTTATAACTTTTGGGAAAGAAATTGGAGGAAGCTAAGTGCCCAAATCTAGAAGTCAAAAACTAAAGCTATTGCTCAATGTCTTGCTTGAAAGATTCTTCATTTTAAGCTTCAAGTTGGTCATAGAATGAAATGTTTGAAGATTATATCTGTTAAGTGTCTCTTTTATCAGCATAATGAAAGTCTGAAATATATTTTTTGGAGTTGATTTTTGTCTAAAAAATTGGATTGCCATAAACACTCAATTTCTTGCAATATTTAATTATGCTTTGAATTGGAAAAAAACTTTCTTAGATCATGAAATATATAATGATATCTATAGACTATGATTTTAACCTGTTATCTATTTTGAAAGGCTGAAACATTCAAACATTAGACTAATCTAGCATTTATCAGTTCAAAACATATACAAATATAAACCAAGCCAACTCAAGATTGTTGCTAAAAACAAGTGCTATAAAGCACTGTTTGATTTTCTTCAATGAGAGGTATGTGGATGTGCTCTCTAAGCACAAGGAACTTGCTTCTAATGCATACTAAGGAAGATGGATATGATGCAAAAATGCTAAGAAAAGCTTGAAAGAAACTAGTTCATTCCATTATTTCTAAGCTAAGATGTGTTAATAAAACATGAAATCTAACAATTAGTATCAAAAGCTTTAAGATCTAGGATGAATTTAACATGATAACAATGCATAAAGATGAGAGCTAAATTAATAATTTTCTCTTGGAAGGAGGTATCCTAATTATGATTGTAACACATGAAAAATGTATCATTTCAATCATTTTAAAATGTAGTGAATATTGTTTATTCCCTAAAAAAAATTATTTTTTATAAAGCACTTTGAAGAGCATATAGAGTGAATGGCACAAAGTTTAATATATGACTTGAGCCCGATCTTGATCCCTACACTCTTGAGTAAAATAATCCATTAAGAAATTTTAAAATAATATACTGACTCGAGTAATCTATTAATATATTTGGCCCATTTATAAATTATTATTTTTTACACTAAAATTTTGTTAGAGATTATTTTAGATATGATAGAGATAAATTTGTTACATATTATTGATAAAGATATTTTTTTTTCATTCTTTGATGCACTCTTTCATTTGATGAATCATAGAGTATGATCTGAAAGATTGATGCAAAAACTATTACACAATCGAAACCAGAAACAATCTCTATCAATTTTAAAATCTACTATATTTAATTTTCTCATAATTAAATTATTAATTATTTAAAAAATAATTTAAATTATATACATGTATAAATATACTATTAATAAGATAAAAATTAGTGAAATATTTTTCTTAGAAAATATAGTAAAAATAATTTGAATTAAAATTTGTGTTATAGTTAAAATTTTAGTATAAAATTTATTAAAAGTTGAATTATATAATATTTGAAATTCTGAATTTCCTATATAACTAATCTCTTCATGAATATATTCTTGAATAAAATAATTGATAATAGCGGTTGGTAAAGTGCAAATTCACAGCCAAGTTCTTGTTTTTGTTTTTTCATTATAAACAACATTAATAATAATAATAATAAACATGAATTCCCAATCAAATGGTTGATTGGACGCTTGTGTGGGTTTTTGAGCTTAGAAAAGTTTCTCATAAAAATTCATAATTTTTTTGATTTAATACCTTCAATTTAATTTCGGTTAGTAGACAATAACATCAAATTGCGTTATCTTTTGTCTTCACTAATGATAGGTCAAAAGCGGCATGTGTTTTCATTCTTCAACTTTTTCTTTAAATACACGGTGATAAGATTTTATTTTGAAGTTACTAGATATTTGAATTAGTTGTTATACTTTTCTATGTGGACTTGCATCCACCCACCATCAGGTATGGGAATTTGTTTGATCCTAGAAATTTGTTTGTAATGAGGAAATGACAACCAGTTCTAAGAGAAAAATTAGTTCAATTTTTTTTTTCCAAGAATGTCTCCCTAACCCTTTCAAATGAATTACAAACTCCTAAAATGAATATGAACATTTTATTTTTTAATTAAATATTTTATTAAAATAATTTTAGCATTCAAATTTTATTGGATCGTATTATTTTGTTCAATTTTTTTACATATTTTTAAAATGTCATGTTGTTGTTATGAAACTCTCATAGTTCTATTAGAATAGAAAACAAAATAAATTTTGATACTTAAGCATTTCTTTGATTTCATCATTATTATCTAAGTGTCATTTATCTGGAGAATATTGTAGACCCATTAATTTTTTATTATGTATGTTCTCAATATGCATTATGTTGTCAATTTAGTAGTTTATCATAATTGAATTCTAGAAGCACATCACTTTGTTTAGGATATTTGTTCCATTTACATTTATATTTAGATGATTTCCTACAAATATTGCCCTTGAAGTATGCCTAGGAGGAAATTAACTTGTATGGGGTCAAGCAAATGACTCATTAGATTTTATATTATAAAAGTTTTGATGTACATTGTCTTTAGTAATTACATCTTCTTCCTCTCTCTTGATTTGTAAGGCTACACAATATCACTGAAGGATTCTTTCCTTTTATTTCATTCAAGCATTGCATTTTGAAATATGAACACATGACAAGTTTTCATTTTTGAGCCATTTGTCAACCTTCATACTTTGAAACTCCAAAACACAGTATTACTCACCCATGATTGTCTCTAATTAGTTTGGTTTATTTACAGTATAATTGTCTTAAGAAATATGGGGAATTGGTTGTACATTAATTTGTGATGTTTTTATAAGTCAATTTTTATTTAAGGACTTGATTTGAAGTAGTTCGTCATTTTAACATTGCACTATCACTCTAATAAGACTCTCAAATCCCCAATAAACTATCACTTGCATCATCTTCATACTTTTTCTTTACATTTCTATATTTATATAAATGGCATAGTGATATTTGTCTGTCTTTCTTTATTATATCATTCTATAAAAATCAAATCGATAAATGAAATAATATTTCTTTTAATACATTCTTCCATTTATACACTAACTATTATTTATATTTAATCACCCATAAGAATCGATGGCTAACTTGACTTTGCAACACATGAGAATATCACTTCATTTTCAAATTCAAATTTCTATCCAATCACGACTGTCAATTATCATGTTGAATACATACTATTAAGTAGGTGTAGTCAAGTTTCACTATTCTCGACCCTCCGAAATGACATAGATTGGACTGAACGACTTTACTAAAATAATTTAAAAATATGTAGTTTAGGTTGAATATTGAAGGAGGAGTTGGTAATCAATATAAGCTTTTTGAATATCTTCACCAAGTAATTCCTAGAGAGTTCTATAGAATTCATAAGTAAAAACATTAGGACTAGGGGCCTTGTCATTAGCCATAGAGAAAATAGCCTTCAAAGGTCTTTTTTCGTGAGAAGATAGTCATAGAAGACATGTTGGTAAATTATGAAAAATGATAAGAAACAATAATCAAGAATGTTGTTATAGAAGAGACTATTGTTCAAGAGAATCTTGTTTATCTTCTAAATATTTGTAATAGTGATAAACAATATCTTGGAGCTTGTATCAAGTAGTTTGGTCAAAATATACTACTCTTTATTTTTTTATGATTTAAGAAATATGGCAAGAATATACTTGGTATGTGTTAAGACTATTGTATTACTTTGAGTTTTCTTTGTCAATTTTTTGGCCCTTTGCCATTGTGGCAAAAAGGAGGAGAGAAAAGGAGAATATGTGCTGCATTTACTCACGGGGATTTTGGAGTTTTTGGTGTTTTAGAGGTATCAAGTAGTTTGTTCAATATATGCCAGTCTTTAATTATTTATGAATTAAGAAATATGGTGAGAATGTACCTAGAATGGATAAATTCTTAGTAACTTTGTCACGAAACTTAAGCCAATGAATATGGTGTTTATCTTGAGCTCCTCTAGAAGCATGGATGTCAACTCCTTGCTTCTAATGGTAAATTTTTGCAACTCTTAGATGTAAGGTATGATTCAAGGGTTGAACCTTGAAGGAGGTAGTCAATTATTGCATCTCTAAGATTTAGCCTCATATGAGTGTTAGAAAAATTTAGCTAGTTTTCAATCATAAATGTGGAGGAAATGGGTAGTGTGTTTAAGACCAACATTCCACCAACCAATTCAACCTACTTTTTGCATACAAAATGACTTCAAATTCTAAACACGTTGACTTTTTGTAATGTAGGCTAATGAGTTAGTTAGAAAGTCTTTAGAAAGAACAATTCCTCTTTATCTTTGATCATATCGATGTGAGAAAGTGATCTAAAGGAAATTCAACAAAGGGTGCACTATTAGGGGAAACTAGAAAATAAAAAGATATTGTGTTGAAAACATGAATCTACCAATATATTTGTAAGCTATTGTGATCAGAGAAAACCTAACCTATTTGGAACAAGCGTAGACATTCAAACATTAGTTTAAGAGCACATTCCTAACATATAGTAAAAGCAATTTACAAAGACACTTCAGATAGAGCTCAACAGGAGCACCTTGTCACCGTTTGATTTTCTCTTGATTTAGGGATGTAGGTGTGCTCTCAAAACACATGGAGCATGTCCCTAATGCAAATTAGGAAGGTTTAGGAACAAATAGGGACTATGAGAACCCCATAGTGGCATAGAATCAGGTATAGAACACCTGATTTGCCCCTAGAGCCTCAAGGAGCCTAATGAAGTTAAAATGCTAATTACGCTACAAATGATTATGCTAAGATTGATTTTAGACCAAATGAAGTGTGATGTGATGAAATGCTATGCAAAACAATAAAATAAACTAAGATTAATCCATATTAGCTAAGATAGGATGTGAGTTAGAAAGCTTGAAAGATAAATGAAATCTAACAATTATGCTAAATGCTAAGATAATCTAGATAGAAATAAGCATGATAACAATGCATGAATGATATGAACTAGGCTAACAATTTTCTCTTGGAAGGAGGATTATTTATAGGATTTTAATATGGGCTTGGGTTAGGAAGGGGAGTTAGGGTCAGAGTCAGGGTTTGGGGTAGAGTCTGGGGTATGGTTAGGGGTAAGGTTAGATGAATGAGGGTTAAGGGTTGCTCACACATGTGTGAGCAACACTAGGGAAGAGTGCGTAGGGGACCAAGGTGAAAGAGGAGACATGGGATTCATTATGAGGCTATAAAAGCCTTAATGAAAGTGCAAGAAGCTATTAAGGTGTTTGTAAGGCTCATTAATGAGGGGGTTTGACCAAAAGTCAAAGGAGGGTGGTTCAGACTAAGAAGGTTAGGAATCACCTTATAAGTAGGTTTAGGAAAGTTTAGAAGGGTTTAGGGTTCTCTAGAAGTTTCTAGGGTTTTTAGGCTTTAAATAAATATTAAATTTATTTAAGGATTGTGACATTATTTATCAAATAATGATTTAATAAATAGGGGAAAATCACTCAAATTTGATTTAAATGGTTTTGGGAGGGATTAATTAATTAAATGTCTTTAATTAAAATAGGAGAAATGATAATGATAGCAAAACTAATTAATTAATTGATTAATTAATTAATTAATGATGTCATCAGGATTTTTTGTAAAATAAAATATTTTTATTTAGCAAAGGGATTTTAGGTGTCTACATTTTTCCCATCTTTGATGTGATGCTGCAAGTGGCATGGCGTCAAAGACAAGAAAATAAGATGTCCTAGGCTAAAATTCAGAGGATAAGGGGTTGTGCCCCCTCAAGAAAATAACACAAAGAAGAAACGTTGTGGAATTTTCTCAAAAAGAACACAAAAGGGGGATAAATAGATGATGAATTCAATATGATTATGAGATGTAGGATGCAAGATGAAGATATATTAAGGATGCAAGATGCAAGATTAATCTATATGATGCAAGATGGGGGATTTGGGGAGCTCCATGCATTGGATATTTTAGAGAGCACAACCTAGTTTGATATAGTAACGCTAGAGACCTACCAAGGTGACGAAGAACACAAGGAATTGTCACTAGTGTTGCATATGACTGACACAAAAAACAAGCATGCAAAGGGTTTCCCCAACATCATACATGAAACCCAGAGGAGACATGGTGGAAACGATGTTGGACAAACCACAAACACACAACTGACTCACAGGAAGAAGTAAAAGATCAAAATACCTTGCCCATATTTTCCTCATTCATAGCACACCATGATATAAAGGATCATGGTGACTTTCAGGAGAGGGACAACAAAAAGCCATAAAATATTAACAAGATCCAAAGACAAAATCAAAGATCAAAATGATAACCCTAAAAGACATCATTTTCCAAGGAGAGAGATTGATGTTTGATTGATGGGGGGAGATTAGGTCTAAACATGGTGAAGGATACATCGTCATGAACCTGGTTTGATTGCTTAGGTTGGACAATACAAAAGGATACATCTTTGTGGACCCAACTTGATGGGGAGAATGTTGTGTTGCTGATTGGAAAATGATGTGGTTCAAAGATAATCACGGTGATCAAGGATAGTCGACAAAAGATGTTGTTGAAGTGCAAGGTTGGGTAGGATAAGATATTTGATCAAATGTTACTATAGGACTGGTGAGGATATGTACAATAGGAAAGGATGATATGTACACCAGATGGGAATATATGTATAAAGAGAGCTCAAAAGATAAGAAAAGATCCAAAGGAGCCAATGAAATAAGAAGTATCTCATACAACTTTTTCCATAGGTAAGATGATGGAGGATGATTGATTTGTTGTGGATTAATGGTGGAGGATGGTGGAAGATTGCTAAGATTTGGGAATGAGTTGCTACTTCCTAATGTAGGATCATATAGGATTGGATTTGATTTATCAACCTAAGATAGACTGTTGATCTTCGGTAGACGAGATTCTTGCCAGTGTAAGCCGATCTCTATCTCAAGACGATGAGGCCTAAAGAGACAAGTACAAGATGCCCTAGACAATGCTTAGTCAAAGGGTAGTGCTGGGATGATTCTGATTTAGGATAAGGATTGAGCAACTCAAAGGATATGAAACAAAGTAGATGGTGGGTAACTGGATAAGGATTCCTTTGACAAGAGATAGGTAAGACACTTGAACCTCAAAAGGACCAAGGGATGATTACTGAAGCACTTAGCTGGATAGGTCACGATGACTCAGGGCTAATTGATGTAAAGGATGATACCTAAAGACACATATGTACAAATGAGTCTAGGTGGAGAGATGAAGGATGCTAGGGTACAAGACTCAGGATAGGATGTACATGGAATCTAGGGATGAAGCTGATGCTGCAAAGATATGCTAGATGATGCCTTAGTTGGGCTAAAAAAGCCAAGAAAGATAGATGGTGGATAGGATTGATGATGGATGATGTATCTTGGAATGACACAGATTTGGGAGGGACACATCCCAACGATGATGATTGGATTGAGATCAAAGCCTGTGATAAGACTAGGAGCAAGACTAAGGATGTGACTAGATGTTTTGGCTTGATTTTGGACTTTGGATAGCTGGAAGATGTGGATAGGGTTTGCAGATATTGGAATATTGCTAGGAGATTTAAGATATGGATGAATGGCATCAAATTGCATGGGGGTAGGCTATAGCTAGATACCAATGACAAGGAAAGATACCTGGTGATGGAAGGATGGAGGAAATTTTGAGGATTCAGATGGAGGATCTGCTTAGGATTTGGATGGAAGAACTATTGAGGGATGTTGATGGAGGAAATGCTTAAGATTTGGATGATGGAATGTTAGGAGATGTATTGTCAGAAAATGGAAGAACTTCCATTTAGGATAGGTTTATCCCTCCGAGTAAGTGGTTTGGAGTCATGTCAGATGCCTTGTTGGAGCTCTGGATCAATTTTGGCTTTTCCCCCTATTCTTCCCTTCTCTCCACCTCTTTCTAGCCTATTTCTAGCATCCTGATCTGAAACCCTGAGATTCTTGACCTCAGGGTCAAGGTCGAACTTCTGGGTCAAGGTCGACCTCAAAATTGACCTAGGTCAAGGTTGAACTTGACCTTGACCTAGGTCAGAGTCGACCTTGACCCTAACCCTGGGTTCAAATTTCAAATTCCAGAAGTTTTCGGATGTCGGGTTTTCGGAAACTTTATTCTCCCGCTTCCGAGTTGGCTGTTTTAGGTTTTGAAATGGTAAACTCTTAAATGATATTTAAATTAGTTCCACTTCCAAGAGTAAAGGTTTAGATGGGAATTTAATTCTCCTATGTCAGCCTCTCTATAATTTTGTGCCCTAACTTGTATAAAAGGAAGCCTTCCTCTCTCATTTTCTCCATCTACGATCATCTAATTTTGACATCCACTTTCATGTTGAAGATCCATAATAAAGTTGTTCATATCTCCATCAAGCAAGCATTCTCAATCAAGGAAGTATTCAAGCCAACATATACATTTAGGCATTCAAGTTCTCCATTAAAGATCAAGGATTCAAGATTTCAAGTCTTTTGGAGTGATTTGGTTCAAGAATTCAAAATTCGTCATTCAAACCCTAGATCTATCCATCATGGTGGTGTGATCTTCCTTCAAGATCTATTCATTCTCCTTTCAAGGTGGATTCCAAGCATACAACCATGGAGGATTTGATTTACATTTGTTAGTGTTGAGTCCAAGCTTTCATATGAACATACTTGTTTACATTTCAAATAAAATTGCATGTCTATTGAATATCATAGCTTCGTTGTTAGATCCACTTCTACTACTTGCTAGCATTCTCTATTTCCATTCTATTTTAAAGGTTGATTCCAAACTGGGGTTTGACCAAGGCAAACCCTTCATCCAACAAATAAAACCCTTTTTCTTGTAGATCTAGGTGCGGGACAATGAATATCAGTGCAGATCTGAGTACCCTTTTTGACAAACTTCTGGGATCCACGAACAAAATTTTTGTTAGAGCAGTGTAGGTCAAGGTCGACTTTTTTGGGTAAGATTGTGCCTTGGGACAAGATCTTACCCTGTCTTGGGTCAAGGTTGACCTTGCTCAGAAAAGAAAGAGGTTTCTCCCCATTTTCTTTGTTTCTATATTTCCAGGCTAGATCCGGTTGTAGAATTTCTTGAAACCGAACACAGACACCAGAAAATTGTGATTTCCAAATCTTCTCCTCATAAAGATAAGTGTTTATGTTTTATTAAGTTTTTGTCCACAACATTTTCCATATACTTTTCATATAATAATATTTCCCCTTTTCACACATCACATCTCTTAACTACATCCCATATTTCCACATTACAGGAGGGTTGGATAGAGGAAATGCTTGGGGATTACTAATAGAGGATTTGTTGAAGATGTGGATAGAGGAAATGTTGAGGGATTTGGATAGAGGAAGGTAAGGATTTTGGATGGAAGATTAATTGGGAATTGGAGGATTTGGTGGGAGATTTGGATTGGCAGATGGAAAGATGGGTGTGAGAAGGTCTTCAAGGAATATGTCACCAAGGAATAAGATGCCCCTACTTAGGATAGTTCATGTATTTAGAGGCATTAGGATGGGGTATGATTGGATGGAAGATATGTTGTTAAGAGGATGAGGAAGGTAGACAGAAGCTTGTATAGTTTTTGGATAGAGGATAGGTGGCTGGAAGATGTGATAGGAAGATGGATGTTGAAAGGTGCCCAAAACCATGTATACCTAGTTGTCTCTATTTTGTTATCAAGATCCAAAGGAGGATGAAGGAGGTGAGAGACAAATGGGATGGAGGAGATGCTGGATAAGATGTGATAGAAGGGAATTGCCCCTAACTGCACAAAGGAACTGGGGGTCTAGGGATTATGCATGACACTTGTTTGCTAGGTTTTCACCATGGTACTTGTCCAAGGTGCTTGAATTGCCAAATTTTCACCATTGGACGAATGTTTTTTTCTTTTATTTTATTTTTTTAATATTTTTCTTTCTTTTTCCAATTTTTATGGATTTTTTGATTTGCTGCTGACTTTTTTTTGATCTTTCACTGATATTCTGATTTGTTGCTGGCCTTCTGATTTTTCCCTGACTTTCTGATTTGTTGCTAACTTTTTGATTTGTCTAGATGTTGGTACAACTTTGTTAGGATGGAGGAATTATGAAAAGGCATGGATGGGATGGGGTACATGGGAAATGTGGTGGTAGAAAGTATTTGGATGGATGAATGGGAATTGATCATGGTAGGGTGAAGTTGTCAGGACCAAAATTGGCACATGTTGTGAGAAAGGTGGATGAAGTGGATGGGATGCAGATGGTAGATGAGGATATGATGGAGCATTTGTTCTAGGAGATCTTGGGTCATAAGGACTGAAAATGGATTTAGGAGATGGTAGAGGGGAATGAGTAGCTATTAGACTTGTAACTTTGGATGTGATTATGGATGTTTCTTTTAGATGCATTTTATCTTTTTTCCTTGGGATTCACATAGCCTTTTCTCTAGCTTTGGCAGGCCTTTGTGGCCATTGGGATGTATGTTGGAAATTTGGCTGAGTTAGATACTTAGATGTTTTAATTATGGTAACATATGATCTACATGAAGATCACATAGGACAAAGAGAAAGTATGACAGAGCGCAAAGCAAAATTGTCTAAGTATGAGATAGTATTTTTGCCAGTATACCTAGAGATAGTTTTGATTAGCGATGATGATTGGAGTAAGTTCATTGCTTTGGCACTTGAACATAGATACTATGGTGACTATAGAAGACTCACCTAAGAGCACAAGTCAGTACGACATGTATGGAAGAAGTTATGATAGTTTTACTGAAGATAGTGTCTAGCCGACATGACAGAATATGAAGAAAAAATTGGTAAAGAGTTAAGGGATTATTTTTTTTACCAAAATAATATCTTAAAAATATAAAGGGATGACATCCTAGATGTTAACCCTTGGGTAAAGATATATTTTGTATAATTCTTATGACAAGCTAACTGTAAGAGTTATTAGTGTTAATAACTTGTATAAAGAGATGTAATGATGTAATTGTAATTACACATGCACATAGAAGAGAAATAGCAATAGTGAAAAAGAAAGTGAAGTGATATTGATGTGAAGTTGTAAGTAGTATAAGGTTAATTACCTTGACTTATTTTGTAATCTGTAACTATTGTACATTACTTGTTTGGGCAATGGGCTCATCTAGTAATCTCATTTTGTACTACCAACTCTTAGTAGGGTTGAGGATTCTGACCAGGCCTAAAGTCCCTTAATCAAGACTGAGACACTATATGCATGTAATAGGCTCCTAACAGGGTCAATATCCTTAACATGATACTTTTGATTAGTGGATCTTTGTGGGTACCATCCCCATCGGGGTTTTCCCTAGGCCAGGGCTTCCTCGAGAACAAATAATGTGTTATGAGTTCATTTGTTTTATTGCTATGCATGTTCTTTAGTTTACTGTGTTGTACATGCATTAAGATAATCTATTATATCCATAATTGGGCAAAAGTAAAAGTTTGTAGAATACTGATTCACCCCTCTGTCTCAGTATTCCCTATTTCTAACAATTGGTATCAGAGCTTAGTTACTCAGAAAAGAATCATTCAAGGAAAGCCTTGTAGCTTGAGTAAGATCTCTATGGATATGGATCAGCTACAGAAGAATCTTGAAGAAGCTCTTGAACATATTGATATGCTTACTGAAGAAAAAGACACTCTGAAAGGAAAATATGATGATGCAAAGACCCTCATTAACAAACTGAAAAACAAGTTGGAAGATCTGAAATCAGAAAAGGAAACTAAAATTCAAATTGAAGATTATGATGACAACCTAGAAAAAGAGAATGAGATCCTTAAACATGAATTGAAGATAGCAAATTTGAAGTTAAGTCTAGAAGATGGAAATAGCAAGAATGAAGCAAATCTAAAATCTGAGAATGAAAATCTGAAGCTTGATAATGAAGGGCTAAAATCTAAACTTAGTAAAGTGACATCAGAACTTGAGAAAGTCAATTTATAGTATGTTGAACTTGAGAAATACAATACAATTGTGAAAGGTGAACTGACTCAATCTAAGCAGCAACTTGAAAGATTATATTCAACTAGTGAGAAGATTGATGAACAAATGTCTTATCAAAAACCATTCTATGATAAAACTGGTCTTGGATTCAACTCATCCAAAGTAAATGAAGAAAGAAAGAAGCCAGATCTAAAAATATATGAAAGTATAGATGAAAAGAAGTCTGATAAAGTTGATAAATCTGAAGATGCACCTAAAGAAGAAGAACCACCTAAGCAAGAGGAGTCACCTAAAGGTACACAAAGATAATTTAAAGGTAGATGCTTTGTTTGTAATACTTTTGGTCATATGAAGAAAGATTGCATAGGTAAGCAATTTAAACTCCTTAATGGTTATTGTTATAATTGCCATGGTTTTGGACATAGAGCTATGGAATGTAGAAAACCTAAATTTATTGAGAATAATAATAGTAGTAGAATGTTTAGAAATACTAACCATGCAGATAAGAGACCTACCAAAGATATGAATAGAAGAAATGGAGTAGTATGTTATAGATGCAACAAAGTTGGACACATTGCCAGAAACTACAGATCGCAAATCAATCAGTCTTGGCCAAGATATGGAAATAATGGAATAGTTTGTTAGATATGTAACAAGATTGGACATACAAAAAGGTTTTCCAGAATGAAGAATAGGGTTTCCCATCCTAATCCTAACCCTAGAAGTCATACAAGGAGAAATGAAAGCACAAAAAATAGTCAGAAAGGATGCAGTAGTAATTCAAAAGAAGTGAAGTTTATTAAAGCCACAGATCAAGGAGACACATTCAGCACTAAAGATAATTAGAAAGGTGAAGTATCAAATGGTAAGAGTGAATCTCTACCTAACCCTTCTTAAAGTACTTAATTCATGAAAAATACAGTAGGATAGGAACTTAGAATAGTGTAGAAGTTGATATATGATGAATTGAGTCTTGTGCAGTTAATGCAAGGTAGTATATGATGTATTGATGCTATGGTTAAGAGCGCATAGAAAAATATTGTGTTATGCAAGATCACAAGAAGTTTTAAGTTTTGCAGGTAAGAAGAAACAACTTTTTGGAAAGAAGTAGCAAAGGAATTGAATGCGATGTCAGATTTATGTGAGATTGAAAGGATAAAAGGTTATGATTAGTATTATTTGATCTTTAAGGTGAATACAAGTGCTAAGGAGATCAAAGAGTGGTGATTTAAATAAGGTTTGCAAGGACTTGGTGAAGGATTTCCATGCCGAATCTACGCAAGCCCTAAATCATGGAATCGAGGTATTTTACTTAGTAGATCTATAAATCGGTTAAAGAATTTATAGAAGTCATGGATGTTTCATTGATTCATAATGTCACAGATAAGTATAGACCTAAAATCAAAAGGGAACCAGTAGAACCCTTGGAGGAAGACCCTAAGTTAGATTTATCATCTGTACCAGATGAAGTTTTACACTTAGAAAATGTTAGAAGCTATTTGGGATGCAAACTTGAGACTCTCAGTGATAGTGATTTATAGAAGAATATCAAAAGATTTAAAATCAAGATATGTCATTGAAAGTAGGGTTTAAACATTTGAAAGATAATGAGATCATTAAGTATTCTTTACAATATGAGTTTGATGATGAAGAATGCACCAAGATAATCTTAAGCAGGATTCACAATGGGAAGTTTTGGTTAGATGATAGAGTGATAGAAATCACAGCTAACCTAATTCATGAGGTAACTGGTCTATCTAAAACTGGAGCCATACCTTTGAATGAGAAAAATAGTTATAGACAACACAAAATCATCTTCCAATGGTAGAGGGATAGTAATTTGCAAGATACAACAAGATGATGTTAGATATTTGTGCAAGATCCTTACAGCCAAGTTTTGTGCAAACTCAAGAGAAGATGGCATGGTAGCTAGAATGATACATGTATCCTACTTAATGTGTGTTGACAAAGTTCAAGTTGACATGCGTGAAATTTTGAGAATTTAGTTGTTTGAAAACTTGGAGAAGATTAAGAAGACTAAGAACTCTCAGTTTAGATTCTCATCATTGATCACTTATATGTTTTTCCATTTGTTAAGAAGATTCCCTTACACTATTAGTGATGATTGGAATGATGGTAAAACTAAAATGGAAAGGATTAAAAAAGTGTACATGAGACATCTTATTGATAAAGTCAACGAGAGTGCAGTATTGGTAATCAAAACATTTCAAAATTTGATTACAAGTAGAACAAGGATCCCACAGTCTTTAGTAGAGAAGTATAAGAATGAGATATGCTTTATGGTTGATACTGACTTTACATTCATTGAAGCAGTAGAACCTAGAGTAGAATTCATAGACCCTCTTGGCTATGAAATTTCTAAAATAGAGATAGAAGAGTATGTGAGAAGATTGCTTAAAAGTAAGTTGGACATTCACAGCAACAAATTTGGAACCTTTGAGGAGAAATTTAACTCTGCAAAGACTATCTTAGAAGAAAAATAGTCTAAGAAGAGAGTAGAAAGTACAATCAAGAAAATATTAAAGGACACAAGGATGACTAAACAAGAATTTTTGATAGCTAAGCAAACAGTAGTAGCAATTAGAGACATAGGAAAAAAGGAAGTTTTGTCTGTTCCACCTCTATCATCAGTTGTAGTACAGAAAGTAGACATATAGATAAAAGTAAAAGTGGAAGAAGCTGAGAAAGATCAAGAAGCTAGAAAGTCCACTAGATCATCCTCTTCTACACTTGGTAAAAGAGTGAAAGAGATTGCTATTGGACCGGGCAAAAGAAAGAAATCCTTAGTGCCACCAGTACAAAGGAAGATTGTAGAAATAAAAGATGATGAAGAGACACCAGTAAAGAAGAAAACTTGGAAACCAAAGATAGAAAAAGTGAATGAACAGATCATACATGATGGAGACTTTTCAAAGATGAACAAATACTATGATCTCTACAACTATTCAGAGAGATTGAACCTTGAAAATGTAGTTGTGAGACATATGATATTGACTGACAAGAAGTTTGACACAATTCAGGGAAAAATATCTGATGATTTATATGAAAAGTTAGTAAACATGAAGAAAAGGGCAACAAAAGAAGACATCAAAATTAGAGAAAATCTTGTTAGGAAGCTATGTGTTGTTAAGGATGAAGAACACTTCAAGAAGATCATGAAAGATCTGAACACCCATTTGAGAACAAAGAAAAGAACAATTCAGATTATGGGAGGTAACTATGAGGAAATCAACAAGGAAACATAACAAGCAATAGTTAAAGTGATGACAAAAAGTGTTGGAAATCAATCAGATGCAACAGAACTAACAGAGCAAGCAAAGGAAGTAGAAAAGTTGAAAATTCCCTCTCCACCAGCTATTAACATTAAAGATGAGACAATGAATGTGGAAGGAACCAAAATCACTTTAGATAGTGATGATAATCTTTTTAAGAACCTTGAGAACATTGTTGATAATTCGGCTTTTGAAGAGCATGACCGTGCTAGAGGAGAAGAACAAAGAGACACAAGAATTGAAGAGACTAAGGAGAGAGAGAAGCAAGTAGCACCCCCCAATTAAGAAGAAATTAGTCTAACACCTGAGACTGGTAAGAAAACTCAAATTGAATCTATACTTGAAAGCTTGGGAAAAGAAGTAGATGATGATGATTAGATGGAATTGATCACATCTCTAAATAAGATTATTGGGAAGAATAAGAAGGTAAAAATCCATGAAGGATCCCTAAAGGAGTTAACTGAGAAGTTAAAAAGTATTCTGACTACACAGATTGCAGAGGCAGGCCCACTTGAAAGAGAAAAGAAAGTAATGAATACATTTGATGATGAGTTTACCAACTTATCTGATATAGCTAAAGTGAAGGCACAAGCAACCTATGAGGCCAAACTACTTTTGGACATAAGTCAAAATATTAGGAATGATATCAACAGTCTTGATAACTGTATAAAAGACTTGAGAAGGAACTTGGAAAGAGGTAAAACTTTGTACATTTAGTGTAAAAAATTTTAGAACCTTATATCACAAGAAATTTAGAAGATTAAGATCAAAGAAGTAGAAATTCAAATAGAGGTAAATCTTCTTTCCAGCCCCAATATGAAGATACTCGACATTGAGAAGAAAATTTGCAAGATTTATGATGAAATAAGGATTCTACATGATGATAAGGACAAGAAGCTGAAAAGATTCACTCTTCTAAGAGAGCATATTTCTATCAAATTGAGCATTATTGAAGGACAACTGGAAGAATGTCTTTCATCAAAGACATCTTTTCAGAAATTCAGTTTTCATGCAAACCTCCAAGCTTGTGAAATTGCATCTTATGGATTGTGCGCACTACTCAGTGTTGCAGATTCCATTAAGAAGGCATGGGAGAAAGAGATAGAGACCATGAAGATAAACTTTGCATATTGCGTTGCAAGCCTACCAGCTTTGCAATATTGAATCAAGGTATAACCTTTTTGTCTGAACATAGTTTTGACACCCTCCTTACCCTTTTTTTTTCATTGTTGTCAAAGGGGAGAGATATATAGTAGAAAATTGATAAATATGATAAGGATGTATACTCTTAGGGGTGGTATAGTATATGGATAAGATATATGGAGTTATAAGGACAATATATACATTTTTTTTTTTATGGCCACAATTTTGAGATTTTTTTAACTCTTATGACTTAGCCAATTTTCTCATATGTTGCCACCAATGACAAAGGGGGAGATTATTGGAAATTTGGCTGAGTTAGATACTTAGATGTTTTCATTATTGAAACATATGATCGACATGAATATCACACAAGATAGAGAGAAAGTATAATAAAGCGCAAAACAAAATTGTCTAAGTATGAGATAGTATTTTTGCCAGTATACCTAGAGACAATTTTGATTAGCGATGACGATTGGAGTAAGTTTAGTTCTTGTGCACTTGAACATAGATACTATGGTGACTATAGAAGACTCATCTAAGAGTGCAAGTCAATACGGCATGTACGGAAGAAGTTATGACAGTTTTACTGAAGATAGTGTCTAGCCGATAGGACATAATATGAAGACAAAATTGGTAAAGAGTTAAGGGATTATTTTGTTTACCAAAATAATGTCTTAACAATATAAAGAGACAAAATCCTAGATGTTAAACCTTGGGTAAAGATATATTTTGTATAATGCTTATGACAAGCTGACTGTAAGAGTTATTAGTGTTAATAACTTGTATAAAGAGATGTAATGATGTAATTGTAATTACACATGCACATAGAAGTAAGAGCAATAGCGAAGAGATATTGATGAGAAGTTGTAAGCAGTATAAGGTTAAGTACCCTAACTTATTTTGTAATCTGTAACTATTGTACATTACTTGTTTGGGTAGTGGGCTCATCTAGTAATCTCATTTTGTACTACCAACTCTTAGCAGGGTTGAGGCTTCTAACAAGGCCTGAAGTCCCTTAATCAGGATTGAGACACTATATGCATGTAATAGGCTCCTAATAGGGTCAACATCCTTAATAGGATACTTTTTATTAGTGGATCTTTGTGGGTACCATCCCCACCAGGGTTTTCCCTTGGCCAGGGTTTCCTCGAGAACAAATAATGTGTTACGAGTTCATTTGTTTTATTGCTATGCATGTTATTTAGTTTACTATGTTATGCATGCATTAAGATAATCTGTTATATCCATAATTGGGAAAATGTAAAAGTTTTTAGAATACTAATTCACCCCCCCCCCCCTCTCAATATTCCCTATTTCTAACAATGCATTGGATTGCTTGATTAGATTTTTCTTTTCTTGAGCATGTCTTTTTAGAGTGGACATGGCAATCTTTGTATTTTTGTGGATATTTCCCTTTATACATTTTTGATATGGCACCCAAATTGTGAGTAGCATTGGGAGGAATATGAGGAGTTGTGCGAGATGGAGGAAATATGGATGGAGAGATGGAAGGAGATTGGAAGATAGGAGATGTGGGAATGTTCCTTTGTTAATCCTAACTAGGGATATTTTGATTTTGGATGAAGGATTGAGTAGCATAAGATGGGGGATGATATTCTTGGATGTAAGGCCCCAAAATGGATTTTTTCTATGAAGGATATGCAATGGTAGATTTCAGGACATAGGGACCCAAAATGGATTTGGAGGATGAAGGAGGAATGTGATAGGTTGTTTTGGGTTGCAAATATTGAAGAGGAGGAATGGCATTTTATTCTTTGGAGGGATGATGGGAAGATGTGATTGTGGATTTGGAAGGGTGCTTGATTTTGGCTTTAGTTGTACCAACATTTTTGGAGGAAGTTCCTTCGAATGTGTGACCGAGACCACATGCTCATGGATGTTTCTTGTCTTGAATGGGATCCATATTTCCTTGTTCATGAGCACCTAGGCCTTTACCTTGATAATTCCATTTCTTGAGAATTTTATCCAAGAAAGGATATTTCTGACTTGGGGAATAAGATAAACATCTAGTTTCAGGCTCCATGGTGGAAGATGTGGAACTTATTTCTTCTTCTTCAAGTTGGCTGCCATTGACAAATGTAAGTGGACCAATAGGATAGAGTGATGGTAGTTGGATAGTTTGGATTGGATGATCATTAGTGGAGAAGATGGGATGATGGGATCTTGACTTGGATTGGAGGATGAGAATAGATCTTGAGATGGAGGAATTGGGATGATAGGATCTTGGATTGGATGAAATGGGATTAGAGGATCTTGGGTTGGGGGGGATGGAAGAAATAGAACATGCAATAGAGGAAGTGAAGTGATTGGATCTTGATTTTCATCTATGGGTAGTTCAACATGCTTTTGGACAAGATCTGAACTAGATTGGATTGGTGTAGGTAGAGTGATGGGGGTTTTATGGATGGTCTATTCAGATGGAGTGAATGGGAGGATGGAAGATTATGTAATTGTGATGGCAAGAAGAAGGGTGAAATTTTTAGATGGTATGGATGAAAGGATGGGAGATTCTATGATTGTGATGGAAGGAAGAAAGGTGAACTCATGAGGCTCATTAGATGTGCTTTGGATAATGCTAGGAGGGGGAGATGTGGATAAGGATTGGATGGAGTCAATGGATGGAAGAGACTCAGTGATGCTAGGAGATGGAAGAGGATCAATAAGTGGGATGTATGGAAGAAGGATAACATATGGGGGAGGTTGATGGGCCTTATCAATGATGGCTTCACATGAAGGAATAAGATGGCATGACTCAACAACTTTAGAAGATGGATTTTTTGTAGGCTTTCTTGTGAAATTCCTTTGATACTTTCATGATTGTGAAGGATTTGAATGTGGAGGAGATGGGGAGCTAGGATAGTCCTCACATGAAGGTGGGGTGGAAGATTGTGAATTGGCTTGAGGGGATGTTGGTGCAGATGAGGAGTTAGAGGATGGCATGACTAGATAGCTCACATAGGTAGGTTTAGATGAGGCTTGTGAACTTGATTGACTATTTGGTGAGGTAGGAGTGATGGATTGAGATATAGGATATGAAGCGGATTGAGGGATGCATTCTTCTTGCGAAAGGGGATTTGTGGTAATGTAGGTAGGAATGGAAGAGACTAGATTTAGATAGGATATAGTGGATGATGGATCAAGATAGGATGGGAGATTAGGATAATGGATTGGAAGAGTATGATTTTGGATTTGAAAATGGGTTGGAGGATAAGGACATGATAGAGGATTTGGATAAGGGATATAGCTAGGAGTGTTATTGTGAAAAGATGGTGTTTGGGATATAACCATAGAAGGAGATGGAGGTATGAAGGATGTATGCAGAGGATATTTAGGCTCAATATAAGAAGAAGGTGTGGATGAATAGGATAATGGATTTCCCTTGTCAAAGGTATGATAAGGAGTGCTAGTGGATATGCATGAAGGCATGATAGGATAGTTTGGAGGAATGATAGGATTTTGGGGGATGTTTGGAGAAAGCTTGCTAAGGTTTTCAAAGTACTCATCATGATCCACCAGATTATCATCATCATGCTTGCTAAGGTTTTCAAAGTACTCATCATGATCAATAAGACTTTCACCATCATCAAGATAGGACAAAATGAGAGGAGAGACATAATAACCAAACTCATCATAATAGTTTTGGGACATGCTGACTTGTGGATGAGTTGGATAGGGATAAATGATGAAGATGGATGGACGACTAAGATTCAGATTGGGATGACTAACAAGGTTAGACTAGGATTGGATTTGGCTCAAGATAGAAGGAAAGACTGATGATTGACTTTGGAAGAAGACAAAAAGGGGATGGGGGATGACCAAGATGACTCTGCTAACCTAGGAAATGGGGAAGAAAGGAGGAAAATACTGGATGGGGATGATGCAAGATGACTTGAAGACCATGATTAGGAGACTAGGATGAAAAGATTTTGCAAGCTTGGATGAGTTCTGGATCTGGATTGATTGGTTTTGATATGGAAAAAGGATTTGATGTGTAGATCTCTTCATTTGTTTATGTTCAATAGATGTTTTGCACTAAGTTTAAAACTTTGAAAAACACATCAATCAAGAACTACCTAGGAAACAGGTTAGTATCTAAATCTTTGCCCACAACTTGATATCCCAAAAAGGAATACAGATGGTGAGTGTCTTAAGCTGATCTGAGAAACCACTTGGATCGATCCTTGCATAATGATTCAGATACCTTCAGGAGTAGAATGACAAGCCTTTGATTAACAAGTATTTGATTTGGTCTGTGGTGTCCTCCCAATTAGTTTTTACATGCATGACTCACTGAAGAGCCTAGTTGACCATGCTAAAATAGTAGGGATATTCACCTACCTCAGGCTACTATCAACACACATCACTCAAGCTTGAGGGGATGAAGCAAGAGTTTTCTTGATAATTCATTTCTATACTAGTGGAGAAGTACTTGTTATCCAAAGAGGAAGCACTTTTCTCTTTGTAAAGGCTTCTCTAGAAGTAAAATAAGAGAACTCATCCAAGTTAAACCTCTTTTACGTCACTTAGCTAAGAGGGATTTGCAGAATTGAAGACTCCTAGAAAGCACACCACGAAAGGGTTCTTTGCCAAATTGATTTAGTATTTTTGAAATGAAAGCTTGCAAACACATGTGTTTAAGATTTTGATTTGTTTATTTCTTTTTAAGACAAGAAATATTTTTAAAAGAGATTGCAACTTTTTTTTTTACCCTTTGCATTCAAGATTTGTGTTTGTTTCTAGGATCCCAATTTGAATTTTTGAGATGAAAAGAAAATGCTTTATTTTCAGTTAGGGAATTCAAGATTTATTTTTTCTTTAGGATTCTAAGAAAAATTACTTTTTGATTTGACATTGATTTCTTTAGAGACATTCAAGATTTGGTGTTTTAAGATTTCACTTTTTAGAGCCCAAATGAGATTTTTTCTAGATTACTTTATTGATGCATGAAACTTTGAAAACATTCAAGAATTTTCAAAAGGAATTTTTTTTTAACCAATAAAAAAGCATTAGGATTGATTTAGGAACATTTAGGATAGTTTAGGACTGATTAGGAACCAATTAGGAATGAGATGCAGTTTTGTTCCTAGATTTCATGAAGCTTTCAAAACACTTGAGATATTGTAAAGAAGTTCACTTTACCTTAGAAAAATGCATTGATTTTGATTTAGGAACACTTAGAATGGATTAGGGTTGATTTGGAACTAATTAAGAATGAGATGCAGTTTCTAGTTTCTTTTAAGTACCCAAAACTTGAAGTGTTCCTAGTTTGCATGAAAGAACCCTAAAAATATTTAGATTCGAATGCATTAAGATATTTTTAACCAAAAGAAATACATTAGAGGTGTGTTTTATTTCTTTAGGATTTATTAGGAATGATTTGGGATTTTTTAGGAGAAATTTGCAGTTTGTTCCATTTAAGGCACTCAAGAGTGAATAGATGTTCTTTTTAAGCCAAATAAATGAAGTGTTATGATTTCTAAACATGAAAGATAGTTGATTAGACTTAATGCCTTAGTTTTTTTAGTTATTTCCTTACCTCCAATGAGTCCCTAAAAAACATGGGGTCAAAAACTAAAAATTTTGCAGTCAAGAGGAACCAAGAGGCCCTAGAAAACCCTAAAATCCAACTAAACCCATGCTTAAGGCCTTACACATGCTCTATGTTTTCCATATGAGTAAATAGGGTAGGTTATTTTAGGTATTTTACTCATATGAGTTAGGATGAGGGCTCATACGAGTCACTATGACTCTTGGTACGGGTAAACATTGCCAGAGAGCCTAAAATAGGCCTAAAATGCTTGCAAAGGTCCCATATGAGTATTGGGCACATTTGGTACGAGCTAGAAAGTTTACTTGTATGACAAAATATGCCATTGATTTTACTCATACAAGAATCCACCAATAACAAGATGAGATTTGTCAAAAAGTGAGATTTTTTGCTTGGAAAACCCCCAAAAATGCAGTTTTGAAGGCTTGTGGGTTCCCACCGGGCATGCCAAAATGTGATCAAAGAAAACCTAACCTATTAAAAACAATCATAGACATTCAAACATTAGTTTAAGAGCATATTCCTAACATATAGTAAAAGCAATTTCCAAAGACACTTCAAATAGAGCTCAATGGGAGCACCCTATCACCGTTCGATTTTCTCTTGATTTAGGGATGTGGGTGTGCTCTCAAAACATATGGAGCATGTCCCTAATGCATATTAGGAAGTTTTAGGATCAAATAGGGACCATGACAATTCCATAGTGGCACATAATCAGGTATAGGACTGTTGGAAATATAGATGCAATAACTGAGAGGGGGGATGAATCAGTTAACCACAAAATATTACCACTGATCCCTTAAATATCTTAAAAAATTATTTACTGTGCGACTCGGTAAATATACAAAGAAATGCTGAAAACTTGATCCTTGAAGTGTGTAATAATTAAATTGTTCTTAAGAATTCATCACTGATAAACTTACATGAATAAAGAAAATAACATGAACACAAGAGACACCAGATTTACCGTGGAAACCCAATATGGTAAAAACCACCAATGTAACTAGTTACTATTTTTCACTCTTCTGAAGTGATGCCCGGTTAGAAGCCAACCCGGTAAAAGGTTACAAAACACACTGTTAGGTGTGACCTTGTTAGAGGATTTAATCACCTTGCTAGGAGTGGCCTTGTAAGAGGTCTTGAAACAATTCAATAGAATTGTTACCTTGTTAGAGGATTTACAAAATGGTTGTTAAACCAACTCAGTTAAGAGATTTTGATATCACTGCTACAATTGCTAGAGAGTAACAATGAAATAACCTGCAATTGAATTGCTGAATATAGATCTCTATTCTGTTTCACTAGATCCTTACTGATCAATTAAATCTTTGCTGCTCCTCAAGGATATCTGACCATCCTTCAAAATTTGCACACCTTTCTTCAAAAATGATTTATGCATGCTATATATTTTATTCACCATTTGACCTTCTATATATATATGCCATTTCATAATCATTTAGATTGTCAAGTTGGCACTAATAATTATTATAACAGTCGGCTGGGATAAACAAACTATAATAAAAAAATTCTTTGAAAGGGCTGACCTTGCTCGGTAAACATTAATCCTGAAAAGATTTCCTTCGGTGACCAAGAGAACTCGATAACCATAGCGAATTCTGCAACTTCCTTTGGAGATTGAGAGAGCTCGGTAACCACTAATTTTCCTTCGATAACTAAGGAGGCTCGGTTAACACTGTTACCCTATCATGTTTCCTTTAGACACTCGAGAGAACTCGGCAGACACTAAAAACTACCTAGTTAACCGACTGAGCTCGGTAGATACTGAGAACCGCTTAGCTGACTGACTGAACTCGGTAGATACTAAGAGTGATAATTGATATGACATTTGTGTGACATCAAAGACAACACATAGCTAATCCAACAATTTCCTTCAAACAATTGTATCCAACAATCTCCCTCTTTGGCATTGATGGCAGCACAACATGTCATAGCACAATAAAATTTCACAGAGAAATGAAGAGTAAGAAACATATCCTTAGCTTCATTCTGATTCCCATCATCTTCAACCTTCTTTCTCTGATTGAGAACTCTCCCTCTTAACTTCTCAAATTATTCTTCTTAGAAATTTCTTGAAATGACAGCAAACTCTCCCTCTTTGACAACACATGCCAAATACAATTTACATAGTTTCGGTAAATATCAATGTACCTTATGTACTGATTCATATGCAATGATTCCCTGACTATGCTGCATCAACTGATTGATCTTCAACATGTTCTGGTTGATGCATCACTAAAACTTTATTTAGTGAACCTCAGACAAGGGAGTGACCCCTAACTTGCCTCTTAGATACAAGAATGCATCCTTAGGTAGTGGTTTGGTGAAGATATCTACAATTTGTTCTTTTGTATGAATATATTCCAATCTGATTTCCTTGTCTTGCACCAATTCTCTGACAAAGTGATATTTAATTGCAATGTGCTTAGTTTTGGAATGCATTACTGAATTCTTTGAAATATTTATTGCACTTGTATTATCACAAAACATAACAACTGGTTCTTTGATCTCAACCTTCATGCCTTCCAAAAACTATTTAAACCATATAATATTAGAGCAGTTTACTGCTGCAGCAACATATTTAGCTTCTGCTGTGGATTGGGATGTGCAGTTTTGCTTTTTACTAGTCCAAGATACTAACCTCTTGCCAAGAAAGAATGCACCACCACTTGTACTCTTTCTGTCATCAATGTTTCCTACCCAATCAACATCAGTAAACACTTTTAAATCCAGATTGCCTCCAAATTTATACCACAAGCCATAATCTTCAGTTCCCCTTAAATACCTCAAGATTATTTTGATTGCCATCATGTGATTTTCTCTGGGTTTAGCCGAGAATCTTGCCACTATTCCAATTGCTAAGGCAATATCAGGCCTTGTGTGTACTACATACTGTAATTTTCCAATCATTGATCTATATAAGGTCTGATCTACTTCTTTTGAATCATCATCTTTGGTAAGCTTCAGTCCAGTACACATGGGTGTACCAACTGGTTTTGAATCTTCCATACCAAATTTCTTAAGTATTTCCCTGATATATTTAGACTGAGTAATGTAGATACCATTTTTGTTCTGCTGAATCTGAAGTCCAACAAAGAATTTTATCTGACCAAACATAGACATTTCAAATTCTTTGTTCATAAGCTCTAAAAATTCTTTGCACTGATCATCATTTCCTGTAAACACAGTATCATCCACAAATATTTCTGCCAAAACAATTTTGTTATCTGATCCTTCTCTGATGTATAAATTGTTATTGTCATTAGCCCTTTTGAAATCAATTTGAGTAAGATAGTTATGTAATCTTTCATACCATGCTCTAGGAGCTTGTTTCAGACCATACAATGCTTTGTGTAATTTGCAAACCATATCCCTTTTGTCTGGATCAATAAAACCTTCAGGTTGCTCAATGTAGACTTCTTCCTCAAGAATACCATTGAGAAAAGTAGATTTGATATCCATCTGATATACCTTAAATCCTTTATGTGCTGCATATGCAAGTAAAGTCCTCACACCTTCTAATCTTGCAACAGGAGCAAAAGTCTCTCCATAATCTATTCCTTCTTCTTGAGAATATCCTTTACATACCAATCTTGCTTTGTTTCTTGATACTTGACCATCTTCATTCAATTTATTTCTGAATACCCATTTTGTCCCAATTACATTTTTATCTTTAGGGCTAGGTACAAGAGTCCATGTCTTATTTTTCTCTATTTGCTCTATTTCTTCATTCATAGCCTCAATCCAACTTTCATTTTCTAATGCATCTTTGACATTTTTAGGTTCAAAATCAGCAAATAAACATGTACCTTTTAGTTTACTTCTTGTCATAGTACCATCTGATTTGTTTCCAATAATCTGATCTGGTTTATGATGCTTTCTGACATACTTGGCTAATACAGGTTCCTTGCTTCCTGAATGAGTTACATTGTCATCTTCTTCATCTTCAGGTTCAAATTGCTCGGGCTCGGTAGATACTTGCTCGGTAGCTTCAGACTGAGACTCGGTACTTTGTGACTCAGTTAGAACTTCTTCTTGTGACTCGGTTACTGTACTGGGCTCGGTAGATGTAGTCTCCTTACATGTGTCTGGCAATGTATCAGGTTTGATGTAAACAAATTTTTTGTAGTCCTCTGGTTCCTTTTTGCTTTCTTCTTCAATCTTTTCTGCAAACTCATCAATTCTCACATGTGCACTTTCTATGATTTTGTGAGTAGACAAATTTAGACATCTATATGCCTTACTTTTGCAAGAATATCCCAAAAATATTCCTTCATCACTTTTTACATCAAATTTTCCTTTTCTAGATTCTTTCAAGATGTAACATTTACTACCAAATACTTTTAGGTAACTTACATTTGATTTTTAGCCATACCATAGCTCATATGGAGTCTTGAATGTGTCTTTTCTCAGCTGTACTCGGATCAAGGTATGAACTGCAGTGCTGATAGCTTCCTTCCAGTATTTCATAGCAATTTTCTTTTCAATCATTAGAGTCCTTACACAGTCCATGATAGATCTATTCCTTCTTTCAGCTATTCCATTCTTCTCAGGACTTCTCGGGGCTGATACCTGTCTTTTGATTCCTCTTTCAATGCAAAAATTATTGAATTCATGGGAGATGAATTCACCACCTCTGTATGATCTCAAGCATTTTATTCTTTTTCCTGTTTCCTTTTCTACTCTTGCTAAATACCATTTGAACTTCTCAAATGCTTCAAACTTTTCTCTTAAATACATAACAGTCATCATTCTAGAATAATCATCAACAAAGAGAATAAAGAATTTTTCTCCGGTATAGCTCTCAATTCCAATAGGTCCACATAAATTAGTATGCACAATTTCCAAAATATCTTCAGACTGATAGTTTTTACTTTTGAAACTAGACTTTCCCATTTTACCAATTTGACAATTCTTGCATAGACCAACATCAGGTTTCTTCAAAGTAAGAATACCTCTTACTTTCTTGAATTTTCTTATTTTCATCATCTTGTCAAAATTTACATGACATAACCTTTTGTGCCATAACCAACTTTCTTCAATTTGAGCAATAAAACATGAGTAATCACCAAGATCAAGATAAAACAGGTTACCTTTGGTTTGTTTGCCTGATCCTATCAGTTTTCCTTTGTCATCCAGCAGTCTTGCTTTGCCATTCATGAATTCAACCTTGAATCCAATGTTGATTAGTTGTGCTACACTTAGAAGATTATGCTTTAGTCCTTCGACCCAATATGCATTATCACATATAAGTTCTTTGGTTAATGAAATTCATCCCTTTCCTTTTATACAACAAGGCTCAATGTTTCCAAACCTTACATTACCACCATCAAAGTTTTCAAAGTGTTCAAACTTGGTCCTGTCACCAGTCATATGATGTGAACATCCACTATCTATAATCCATGTATCATTCTTGCTTATATGAGAGATAAGTGCCATCTCATCTTCATCATTATCAGATTCATCTTTTACAGCAATGAAAACAATTTCTTCTTCACTATCATCCGAATCTTTAGCTAAGAAACATGTTTTCTTACCTTTATCCTTGAATGATTTGAAATTTTTCTTGCCATTGTACTTGTAATTTTTCTTCTCATCTTTTCTTTTCTTGTTTGGACACCTAGCTGCAATATGACCAATTTCTTCACATGAAAAATAGATTAAGGGAGTTTTACCTCTGTATTTTCCTCTACCTCTTGAATACTTCTTTGCAAGTAATGCTTCAATAACTTCAAGATCTCTATCAGAACTTTCCTCTGATTCTTCTTCACTTTCTGATTGGATTTTCTTCCCTTTCTTGAGTGAAAGTTTGGCCTCAAAAGCTGATTCAATATTTTTAGAAGTTGGAACATAGTTGTCATAGTTATCCAGTTCAAAGGCTGTCAATCTTCCAACTAAGACATCCAAAGTTATATTGTGATTTTCTTCACATCTTCTTTCTTGAATAGCAGAAACTCTTATTGCATAAATAGGGAGTAATGTTCTAAGAACCTTACTTATAACCATTTCATCATCAATTTTTCCTCCAGAAGCTCTGATTGCACTAACACTTGTCTTGATTCTTTCAACATATTTTGCAATGTTTTCTTCTTCTCTCATTTTCATTTGATCAAACTATCCTCTTAGAATCTCTACTTTGGCTCTCTTCACATTGTCATCACCGCCATAGATTTTCTTTAGCTTGTTCCACATTTCATGAGAAGTTGTGCAATCTTTGATTTCATCAAATTCTTCATAGCTAAGAGCTGATGCAATGTCTATCATCATAGTGTTATGGTTCTTTTTCTCTACAATGTCTTCAACAGTTAATGTGCTAGTAGGAATTGTATATTCTTGATCAATATATTTGCATCCTGAATCACCAATGGAAGCCAGATGTAATCTCATGAGACCTTGCCATGCTAAAAAGTTATTTCTGTTAAGCCTTGGAATTTCTCTTTTGTAAGACATCCTGATCTTTAGCTTAGGTCCTTGAAACCCTTCCTGCAAGCACCAAAAGCTCTGATACCAATTGTTGGAAATATAGATGCAATAACTGAGAGGGGGGGGTGAATCATTTAACCACAAAATGTTACCACTGATCCCTTAAATATCTTAACAAATTATTTACTGTGCCACTCAGTAAATATATAGAGAAATGTTGAAAACTTGATCCTTGAAGTGTGTAATAATTAAATTGTTCTTAAGCATTCATTACTGATTAACTTACATGAATAAAGAAAATAACTTGAACACAAGAGAACCATATTTACCGTGGAAACCCAATATGAGAAAAACCACCAATGTAACTAGTTACTATTTTTCACTCTTCTGAAGTGATGCCCGGTTAGAAGCCAACCCGGTAAAAGGTTACAAAACACACTGTTAGGTGTGACCTTGTTAGAGGATTTAATCACGCTGCTAGGAGTGGCCTTGTAAGAGGTCTTGAAACAATTCAATAGAACTGTTACCTTGTTAGAGGATTTACAAAATGGTTGTTAAACCAACTCGGTTAAGAGATTTTGATATCACTGCTACAATTGCTAGAGAGTAACAATGAAATAACCTGCAACTGAATTGCTGAATATAGATCTCTTTTCTATTTCACTAGATCCTTACTGATCAATTAAATCTTTGCTGCTCCTCAAGGATATCTGACCATCCTTCAAAATTCGCACACACCTTTCTTCAAAAATGATTTATGCATGCTGTATATTTTATTCACCATTTGACCTTCTATATATATATGCCATTTCATAATCATTTAGATTTTCAAGTTGGCACTAATAATTATTATAATAGTCAGCCGGGATAAACAAACTGTAATAACAAAATTCTTTGAAAGGGCCGACCTTGCTCGGTAAACATTAATCCTGAAAAGATTTCCTTCGGTGACCGAGAGAACTCGGTAACCATAGTGAATTCTGCAACTTCCTTTAGAGACCGAGAGAGCTTGGTAACCACTAATTTTCCTTCGATAAACGAGGAGGCTCAGTTAACACTATTACCCTGTCATGTTTCCTTTAGACACCCGAGAGAACTCGGTAGACACTAAAAACTACCTAGCTGACCGATTGAGCTCGGTAGATACTGAGAACTGCTTAGCTGACCGACTGAACTCGGTAGATACTGAGAGCGATAATTGATATGACATTTGTGTGACATCAAAGACAACACATAGCTAATCCAACAATGTCCTTCAGACAATTGTATTATGTGTACCTATTGGAATTGAGAGCTATACCAGAGAAAAATTCTTTATTCTCTTTGTTGATGATTATTCTAGAATGATGACTGTTATGTATTTAAGAGAAAAGTCTAAAGCATTTGAGAAGGTCAAATGGTGAATAAAATATACAACATGCAAAAATCATTTTGAAGAAAGGTGTGTATGAATTTTGAAGGATGGTCAGATATCCTTGAGGAGCAGCAAAGATTTAATTGATCAGTAAGGATCTAGTGAAACAGAATAGAGATCTATATTCAACAATCCAGTTGCAGGTTATTTCATTGTTACTCTCTAGCAATTGTAGCAGTGATATCAAAATCTCTTAACCGAGTTGGTTTAACAACCATTTTTTAAATCCTCTAACAAGGTAACAGTTCTATTGAATTGTTTCAAGACCTCTTACAAGGCCACTCCTAGCAGGGTGATTAAATCCTCTAACAAGGTCACACCTAACAGTGTGTTTTGTAACCTTTTACCTGGTTGGCTTCTAACCGGGCATCACTTCAGAAGAGTGAAAAATAGTAACTAGTTACATTGGTGGTTTTTCCCATATTGGGTTTCCATGGTAAATCTGGTGTCTCTTGTGTTCATGTTATTTTCTTTATTCATGTAAGTTAATCAATGATGAATGCGAGCTCAATGGGAGCACCCTGTCACCGTTTGATTTTTTGTTGATTTAGGGATGTGGGTGTGATCTCAAAACATATGGAGCATGTCCCTAATGCATATTAGGAAGGTTTAGGATCAAATAGGGACCATGAAAACCCCATAGTGGCACATAATCGGATATAGGACACCTAATTTGCCCCTAGAGCCTCAAGGAGCCTAATGAAACTAAAATGTTGATTAAGCTACAAATGATTATGATAAGATTGATTTTAGACCAAATTAAGTGTGATGTGATGAAATGATATAAAAAAAAATTAAATTAAATAAGATTAATCCATATTAGCTTATCTAGGACATGAGTTAGAAATCTTGAAAGATAAATGAAATCTAACAATTATGCTAAATGCTAAGATAATCTAGATAGAAATGAGCATGATAAGAATGCATGAATGATATGAACTAAGCTAATGATTTTATCTTGGAAGGAGGAGAATGGGAGTTAGGGTCAGAGTCAGGGTTTGGGGTAGAGTCTGGGTTATGGTTAGGGGTAAGGTTAGATGGATGAGGGTTAAGGGTTTCTCACACATGTGTGAGCATTAATAGGGAAGAGTTCCTAGGGGAGAAAGGTGAAAGATGAGACACGAACTTCATTATGAGGTTTTAAGAGCCTTAATGAGGGTGTAAGAAGCCATTAATGAGTCTGTAAGGCTCATTAATGAGGGGGTTTGACCAAAAGTCAAAGGAGAGTGGTTTAGGCTAAGAAGGTTAGGAATCACCTTCTAAGTAGGTTTATGAAAGTTTAGAAGGGTTTAGGGTTCTCTAGAAGTTTCTAGGGTCTTAAGGCTTTAAATAAATATTAAATTTATTTAAGGATTATGACATTATTTATCAAATAATGATTTAATAAATAGGGGAAAATCATTCAAATTTGATTTAAATGGTTTTGGGAGGGATTATTTAATTAAATGTATTTAATTAAAATAAGAGAAAGAATAATGACAATAAAAACTAATTAATTAATTAGTTAGTAAATGATGATGTCATCAGGGGTTTTTGCAAAATAAAATATGTTTATTTAGCAAAGGGATTTTAGGTGTCTACAACTATATTAGATCTAACAATAATATTTCTCCATGTATTCCATGACATATGATCATGATAATGACCAAGATTAGGATTAGTAACATCCTTAGTTTATTATACAGATGTCATGCCTCTCTTTTACCAATTGTTATGTCATAGAAAGATGACCACATTTATTACAAGTCACTTTAGGGAATGTGATTAAAGATGAGGCACCAAAATGTGTATTATAACATGCTCACAAGTGTATTATAACATGCTGACATTGTTTAACTATTAAAATAAATAAAAGAGGAGAGGTTGAGATTATTTGATCTCAGTCCTATTTATTGGAAGCCCTAACGTAAGAGAGAAAAAGAAAATGAGAATGTTTGTGACATCTTTGAGTTGAGGAAAGATAGAAGAATGTTTCCATGATGTGGATAAGATTGTGCGGGCATTTTCTTATATTTAAAGCACATTTGATGCAAAATAAAATTTGTTTAGATTTATTTTTTAAATTTTAAGGAATTGAAATCTTTCAACACATCTAAACACTAATTCCTGTAGCCATGTGTGTGTAATTCCTATCAAAGAGAAAGTAAAGCCCACCCCCCATAAAATCCTTCCATCTATTCTTATATCACCTCTTTACACAACAAAATTTTATAAATCAAAACATCAATTAACATATTGAAAGACTTAGCCTATCAAAAACAAAAAACAAAATATATTGAAAGACTCTAATGCAACTCTTTCACATAGAGAGCCCTTATAACATCATTGGAATATATATTTCTCATATAGATTCAATTAGTGGACAAATAAATATACAAATTGTCATAGAAATAACACACAACAATTATACTTTACAAAATTACCATATAAACAAGTAAAAAGTTTTTTAAAAAATTATCATTTTTATACATTATTTATTGATTCAAGAGCCAATACACTTTTTCACAAAGTTCCAAGAGATTCCCTATTCACTAGTTTCAACACTAAGGAATAACAAGAAAAAAATTAGAATAGCTAATAGATAGTTTTTGCTATGGAAATTCTATTGTCAATTTTTGTAATTAAATTCCAAACCATACAATATTTGAAGGTAAAAGAGAAGGTTAAAAAATAATTAGAAAATAAAAAATTATCAAAATTTTTACATAATCATATCATCTTTGACTACATGTTTTCTTTCTATCTTCAAGAATTTGAGTCATTGTAGTAGACTTCCAAGATAAAATATTATCCAAAAATAGTTACAATTATCATATGTCCTTCCAACAAACAAATATTATAAATTAAGATGAGTAAAAATTTTTAAGCCTCCTTAAATAAATTAAGTGAACATGTACATCAAATTAAATATACACTCATCAATAAATAATCAATCTATAAAATTAATAATCTTCATGTATGTCAACATTAAAAATCTATAACATTGAAAAATGGCGCATCAGCTTTCCATTGCCATCTATCAAAATAAATATCACATGTCCTTTATTTACTTTATTTATATAGATGTAATTTAACATTTATTTCAATATCCCCTTTTAACCAAAAATATTTAATTATAATCCAATCAATTACTTAATATGAAAATGGCATTTTCCTTTATAATTTCTATATACATTGGACAACATTTTGGTTCCATAAAACATAATCAATTGCTTTTCACTTTCTAGGCCACTCTTTTCGCTAAAAGTTAAGCTTCCCAAATTGAACTAGCTTGAAAGTTTGGCCAGAAAGTTTGGCCACTAATCCAACTGCCTCTACAATGTATGGTCTACTGTGCACCACATATTGTAGCCTTTCGATCATGAATCAGTAAAGAGTCTCATCCACTTCTTTAGTATCATCTTCTTTTGACAATTTGCAATCAGTTACCATAGGGGTACCAACCAGTTTTGAGTATTCCAACCCAAATGTTTTTAATATCTCTTTCACATACTTGGACTAACTAATGTGCATACCTTTTTTAATTTTTAAACCTCCAATCCAATAAAGAATTTGATCTCATCTATCATGGACATCTTGAAAAATTTTCTCATCTCTATCAGCAAATGATCTGCTCATTTCTTTATTGCCACCAAATATGATATCAATAACAAATATTTTTGCAATCATCAGTAACCTATCATCTTTTTCAATCTTTAGATATATATTATTGTTGTCATTTGTCCTTGTAAAACCAATTTGAATAAGATAAGAGTGCAATATCTCATACCATGCTCTAGGTGCTTGCTTCAATCCATATAAATATTTTTGTAATTTGCATACCAGCTTCTTCATTAGTAAATCCTTCTGGTTTTTCAATGTAGACTTCTTGCAATACACCATTGAGAAAAGATGATTTTATATCCATTTTATATACTTTGAATCCTTTGTAAGTAGCATAAGAAAGTAATATCCTCACAGCTTCAAGTCTAGCCATAGGTGTTACAAAAATATTTCACCATAGTCTAGGTTTTCTTCTTGTGCATATCCTTTACACACCAATATTTCTTTATTCCTTATTACTTCACCTTTCTCATTCATCTTATTCCTTAAAATCCACTTAGTACCGATTATATTCTTATCCACTGGTCTAGGTACTAATGTGCAAGTTTTATTCTTCTCAATCTATTCTAATTCTTCTTCCATAGCCTTCAACCTATCATCATCTTTTAATGCATCTTTTACAATTTTATGCTCAAGTTCAGATAATAAACATGTACTTTCTCTTTCTTTTCTTCTTGTCAAAACACCAACATTTCTATCACCAATAATTTGATCAATTGAATGATTCATTTTAACATACCTTGGCAATACCAGTTCTAATCTTGGAGTACATTCAACGGCTTGTATCAGATCTTGTTCATTAACCTATCTTTTCATTGGTTCATCTACAGTTTCCTATTCCATCAATTGTACATATAAAAACACATGATAATCATCTGATTCTTTCTTGCTAGATTCATCATTCTGTTCAGAGAATTCATGTACTCTCACATTAGCACTTTCCACTATCTTGTTTGTTCTCTTGTTTAAGCACTTATAATATTTTCTCTTTGTGAAATATCCTAAGAATATTCCCTCATCACTTCCTAGATCAAACTTTCCCAAATTTTTATCTCTTTTTATGTAACATATACTTCCAAAAAATTTAAAATAACTCACACTAGTAGATTGACCATGCCACAACTCAAATGGAGTTTTGTTTGTACCTTTCTTCAATCGATCTCTGTTCAATGTGTAAACAACAGTACTTACCACTTCTCTCCAAAATGTTCGTACAACAAATTTTTGAATTATAAATGTCCTAGCACAATAAACAATAGGGTATGTGCAGGATCATGGTATGCCAAACTATGGCCTTAAGTGGCAATGAAAAATTAAAAAATTAGGGTTAGTCAACTTGACATAAATATTTGAACACCTTATCAATGTTATGTGAAAAAGTTTTAAAAATAGAATCTGTAGGAAATTGAATGTAGTTTCTAAACTACTAGCCCTTGTCTAATAAAAGTTAATCTAATTGGTCAAAATTTTAGATTTCAATGCAATAGTACAAAAATTTTAGATAAAAAGACAAAAAGTACGTGTATGTATGACCACTTTAATCACAATCAAACAATGATATATTTTCACAAGATTCTCGATATAAGTAGTAGATTCATGCTTGGATGTGACACATATTCTTGTGTAATTTTTTCCCAAATAAATAATTAATTATGAATTTTCGGCTACAACTTATTCAGAATTAAAAAAACTCTCGTGTCTAACCACCTTAACTAATTCTAAACTTTACAAACTTGAATTTTTTTTTCTTATAGTAGGTGAAGCATAGAATGTGACACATGTTTCAGATTTCAAAAAGGTTAAATTGTTTTAAATTTATAGTTGTGTTTTAATTAGTATGTCAATTAGGACTTTGAAGATAACTCAATTTAAAAATAAGTAATAATTACTTACTGAACTCAAAATTTGACAACAATTATATTGATGGAAAGTTGATAATGTCTTTAAGAAACCCTTTTTGTTTAATCAATTTTGGGTGAAAAAAATGTCATCAGCTACATGGTCAAAGTTTAGAGTTCAAAGCAAATATGGTGAACATGTCTTTTTGGTTGACCATTCACATTTGGCATTGCCCAAGGCAAATACCAAGCCTAATCAGATATCTGATAAAATTGGATATTTGATAATTTCGGATATCCAATAATAATATCAGATATCTGATATCTCCCACTTAATTCAACATTTCAAATTAAATGCTTTTTTCAATTTAAAGTTATATGCTAATTTTTTTTTAATATTAATATTAAATGATAATAGCATAGCATTAGTATTGTATTATATTATTATTATTTATTTCTCTATTGTATATTATTATTATAATCCAATCAATCACTTAATATGAAAAGGTCCTTTTCCTTTATAATTCCTATATACATTGGACAACATTTTGTTCCCATGAAACATAATCAATTGCTTTTTGCTTTCTAGGCCGGTCTTTCAGCTAAAAGTTAAGCTTCACAAATTGACCTGCCTTGAAAATATGGGCACTAATCCAACTTCATATGCAATTTCTGGTCTACTATGCACCACATACTATAGCCTGGCGATCATAGATCAGTAGAGAGTCTCATCCACTTCTTTAGTATCATCTTCTTTTGACAATTTGCAATTGGTTACCATAGGGGTACCAACCAGTTTTGAGTATTCCGACCCAAATTTTTTTAATATCTCTTTCACATACTTGGACTAACTAATGTTTATACCTTTTTTTAATTGTTAAACCTACAATCCAATAAATAATTTGATCTCATCTATCATGGACATCTTAAATTCTTTTCTCATCTCATCAGCAAATGATATACTCATTTCTTTATTGCCACCAAATATGATATCATTAAAAAATATATTTTCAATTAGTAACCAATCATCTTTTTCAATTTTTAGATATATATTACTGTTGTCACTTGTCCTTCTAAAACCAATTTGAATAAGATAAGAGTGCAATATCTCATACCATGCTCTAGGTGCTTGCTTCGATCCATATAAAGATTTTTATAATTTTCATACCATGTTCTTACCTTCTTCATTAGTAAATCATTCTGGTTGTTCAATGTAGACTTCATCCAATACACCATTGAGAAAAGCTTATTTTATGTCCATTTGATATACTTTGAATCCTTTGTAAGCAACATAAGAAAGTAACTTATCCTCATAGCTTCATGTCTAGCCATAGGTACAAATATTTCACCATAGTCTAGGCTTTCTTCTTGTGCATATCCTTTACACATCATTCTTTCTTTATTCCTTATTACTTCACCTTTCTCATTCATCTTATTCCTGAAAATCCACTTAGTACCAATTATATTCTTATCCACTGGTCTGGGTACTAATGTCCAGGTCTTATTCTTCTTAATCTGTTTTAATTATTCTTCCATAGCCTTCAACCAATCATCATCTTTTAATGCATCTTTTTCAATTTTATGCTCAATTTCAGATAATAAAGATGTACTTCCTCTTTCTTTTCTTCTTGTCAAAACACTAACATTTCTATCACCAAAAATTTGATCAGATGAATGATTCATTTTAACATACCTTGGCAATACTAGTTCTAATCTTGGAGTACCTTTAACTGCTTGTATCAGATCTTGTTCATTAACATGTCTTTCCATTGGTTCATCTATAGTTTCACGTTCCATCAATTGTACATATACAAACCCATGATAATCATTTGTTTCTTTCTTGCTAGATTCATCATTCTATTTAGATAATTCATCTACTCTCACATTAGCACTTTCCACTGTCTTGTTTGTTCTCTTGTTTAAGCACTTGTAAGATTTTCTCTTTATGAAATATCCTAAGAGTATTCCCTCATCACCTCTTGGATCAAACTTTCCTAAATGTTCATCTCTTTTTAGGTAACATCTACTTCCAAAAAAATTGAAACAACTCACACTAGTAGATCGACCATGCTACAACTCAAATGGAGTTTTGTTTGTACCTTTCTTCAATTGATCTCTGTTCAATGTGTAAACAACAATACTTACCACTTCTCTCCAAAATGTTTGTGCAAATTTTTTTTGAATCATCAATGTCCTAGCACAATCAACAATATATCTATTTCTTCTATCAACAATTCCATTCTATTGAGATTTTTGAGGAGCTAACATCTTCCTTTTAATACCCTTTTCTTCACAATATGAAATGAACTCATGTGAAGTTAATTCGCCCCCTCTATATAATCTTAGATATTTCAGGGTCTTACCAGTCTCCTTTTCCACTCTAGATTTTTAGAACTTGAACATGTAGAAAGATTTTGATTTATCCTTAACAAAAACAATCCACATCATTCTAGAATGGTCATCAACAAGAAACCTAAAGTACCTATCACCATAATAACTTCAAGTTCTCATTGGACACACATATTGGTATGAACCAGATCTTAGATACTTTCAGAAGAGTAATTTTTACTGATAAAACTTGAGCTAGTTAACTTCCCAGGCTGACATTCTTTACACATCACATTTTTCTAGCTTCACTAGGTTACAAAAATGTCTTACAATCTTCATCTTACTAACTTTGACCAAGTTATCAAAATTAACATGACAAAACTTTTTATGTCATAACCAAAAATCTTCTACCTTAGCAATCAGACAACTCTTACCAGTAGAATTCTGATAGAACAAGTTACCTCTTGTTTATTCACTAGTAGCAATTAAATCTTCTAATTTCCCAATGATCCTGCACATACTTTCATTGAATTCTAATCTATATCCTTATATTTTTTAACTGAGAAACACTTAACAAGTTGTATCTTAAATCATCAATCCAGTAAACATCATCATAATTTGTCTTATCATTTAAAGTAATGGAACCTTTACCTTTCACCATACATGCAACCTCATTACCAAATCTCACTGAACCACTATCACATTCCTCCATCTTAATAAAAATTTTTCTAGTCACCGGTCATGTGATGAGTACATCCACTATTAATAATCCAATCACCATTGTGATTCATGTTAGATGCTGATTCTTTTTCACCTTCTTTTGAGGGTTCTTTCTTCACTGCAACAAAGATAATTTCATCTTCATCTCTAGGGTATGTGCAGGAACATGCTATGCAAAACTAGGCCCTTAAGTGACAATGAAAATTCAGAAAATCAAGTTTAGGTGAGTTGACATAAACATTTGAACAAGTTATAAATATTATATCAAAAATATGCAAGAAGAGAATCTGTAAAAAATTGAATTTAGTTTCTAAGATACTAGGCCTTTTTTGAAAAACAATTATTCTATATGTTGAAAATTTCAAATTTCAATGTAGTAGTACGAAAATTTTAGGGAAAAAATAAGAAGTAGGTGTAGTTTTGACAACTTGAAACGCAATCAAATGATAATTTTTTTTTACAAGATTATAGATATAAGTAGTAGACTCATGTCTGAATGTGACACATTTTTTTGTAATTTTTTTCGAAGTAACTAATTAATTATGATTTTTATTCTACAACTTTTCCAGAATACAAAAACTCTCGTGTCTGACCATGTTAACTTATCCTTTAAACTTTATCAAATTGAAAACTTTTTTTATTTTTATTGTAGTAGGAAAAACATAGAATGTGACACATGTTTTGGATTTCAAAAATGTTATACAGTTTAAAAGTTATAGTTATTTTTCAATAAGTCTATCAATCAGGACTAGAAAGATAACAAGTAGGTGTATGTCTGACCACATTAAACAAAATCAAATGATAATATTTTTTTATAAGATTCTAGATAAAATTAGTAGACTAGTGTATGGCTGTGATGTATATTTTTTTGTATTTTTTTTCCAAGTAAATAATTAATTATGATTTTTCTACTACAAATTTTCCTGAATATAAAAACTCTCATGTTTGACCACCTTAACTTAGGCTAAAATTCATCAAATTAAAAGAATTGTTTATTATTATTTTATTATCTAAAGCATATAATGTGATGTATATTTCAAATTTTAAAAGTGTTATATTGTTTGAAAGTTATAGTTGTTTTTCAAAGAGTCTATCAATCAGGACTTCTTTTTCACATCGCCACTTTTTGACATACCATGATCCTACACATACCCTCTATAATACCCCAAAATTGGCACCTTACAATTCTAATCAATTTTGGTGCATTCCTTCAAATTTTTACATCATTAAAGTCCTAGTGTACTAGGAAATTCTGTCTCCTAATTGAATTTATTTGACTTGGTGTCAAGTGCAAAAAACCCTAAATTGGCATTAATCATACACTATATTTAATTCTTAAATATTTGACATTTATTGGCTAAATAATCCATATGATTAATTAATTTAATTCTAAAGTCCTAGTGCTTTAAATTAAATTAATTCCACCCCCTTTAGCTATTACACATCAAAGGAATTAAATGTTATTTGGTTATTTAAATGAATTACTCTCATTTGGATTTAATAATTCAAATAATTAAAAAAGGCACCCATGTGGCAATGATTAATTTTCTTAATTAAATAATATCTTTCAATTTGTCTCACCTTCCTCCATGGAAATGAAGAGTCAGTCGTTTCTTTCCAAGAAACTCTTCATCCTTTTCCTGGACTCTTCTATTTTATGAACCTCTTTTTCCTCATTTGCAGAGGCAATTTTGAGAGCACTAAAGCTATAGAAAATTTTTGTCTCACTTTGATATTTCTTAACCTATTTCCTCATTGCAATTTAGAGTAATTTTCATTTATTAGTTTAATATTGCATACTCATTTGAATCTAGTTTGCTTACTATATGCTTAGATTAATTATAATCTTGCACTTTTCAAGCTTCTTAGATTAAAATCTGCATTCTCATATTTCTTTCAAGTTCATAGCTTAATTTGCACTCTCATTTCTAGATTAATTTAGTTGCATTCATACTTAGCTTTGAAAATCCTTCATTTTAGTGATTGGTCTATGGTTGTTAGGCTGTCATTCTAAGAGTAATTTAAACACCCCACCTAAATGGGAGGCGAAAGGTCAATTTAATTGATATTGCGAAGTGAATAATTCATATTCATTATCATAATTCGCACATTTGACCAATGACTATGTTGAGTCTATGGCTGAATTAGAGGTCAACATTCAAACATAAACATTTTGGCACCCACTGTGGGGTGGAAAATTGATTTCTGGCCTCATTGATCTCAAACTTTTTTTTGAAAATTTTGCACTTTGTTGTACATCCGTACTTCACTATGTACGAAATCTCGTGCAATTTTTCTAATCGTGTTGTGTGAAGTTGTTCTGTCAATAGCATTTTCTTGCGTGAAGAAAGCATTATCTTGCGCAGGACCTTGCACTTTCTCACGTGAAGCCAAACAATTGCTCGCACGAAGCTTGTCATTAGAATTTGAAATTTGTTAGTTTTTTGTACTGTTCTGTTTCTTTTTTTTGACATTATTATTTGCCGTGATTTTTGTATATCTCTATTTTTTTGATAGCATAATAGTGGGCTATAGGATGATTGACCAAGACATAAAAACTTGCTAACAATTTGCTTGCAGGATGGTTGTCGAAGACTATTTTAAAAACGTTGTGCTTGTATACTATTTTTTACTCACATAGTATAACTAGGGCCTTGTTAGAATTTCTTAAGGGTCTTGATAACAGGCTAGGGTAATAGGTTCTTCATTACATGGAAGTGATGCCCATGGATGAATCTGAGACCCAGATCTTACTAGCATGATAGATGCTAGGGGATGTAAGTAAAGGTAGTGACTCTTCATCACGTCTACTTGTTAGGGGACTATGCTCTACTCTCTTTGAGAGAACCAGAAACCCAAAAGCTTGTGTATTGTTTGGAGAGGAACTAGCTCGGAGATAGACATGTCTTGTGTGTTTCGGTCAGGTGAAGAGGTAGAGAAGTATGCTCTTCTCTCTTTGAGAGAATCAAAAAATCTAACCCTTGGATCTAAGCCAAAGTCTGTGTCACCTTTAGAGGGCTTGCCAAAAGTTGAACCTCTGGGAACGACCCAAGTGAGTACACACCTATTGCCAGTGATTCCACCTCACTATAATAAATAATTCTTTGTTGAGTCTAAAGACTCCAAATCCATGTTAACTTCTTTCTCTTGATTTTGACTATCATCTTGAGAAAGCCCTTTCTGTTGTACTGAGCGGTGGCGCTCCTAGCCCTGCTTGCAGGGGTGTATGACTTTCAATTTTTGGTGTGGCTGTGAGGCCTCAACCCTGTATCAGGGGAATCGAAGGTTAGTGTGAATGGAATCCCACTAAACACTTTATTAGTTAGTTGCCTACCCGAATCACCTCTAAAAGGAGACATAATCTTTGCGCGGGGAGGGGGAAGAATCTCTCCCCTAGATTCTCACCATAGGCATGCACTTGGACGTTTGAAGGTGGTAAATGACACTGCCCCCTACTTCAAAGTTAATCTTTGAACATATACTATTGAGTCCTTGGAAACACCAAAAACATGAGCACCCTCTATGGTGTGACATGGCTGTGTGAGGTGAACACATGCACGTAAGCTGTGAGGCACATATTTTGTCTTCTCTACCATTTTTTTTATAGGGATGACTAATTCATTGTTTCAAGTTTTAAACTATCCATCATGATTAAACAAAGACTCCCATGATTTTGCCAAGTTGCTTGGTCCTTGGTAGAACTATTTGCGACTACTTCTTGCATCACTATTACTTGATCTAAAACTTCATGCTTGTAAATGATTGCTTGCAACATTAAAATTGAGATTGTTGATTCAAAATATCCTGAAACTATCCCAGAATTGGAAATTATGTCAGAGAATAGCCCACGTTGTGTCTTGAAATCTGACTTTTTATCTCAAAAATTGTGTCAATATGTCGAAACCTGGTCTTTTACCACATGAGATTTTAGAACCTGTGCATTTCCTCGCACAAGATTTCATTTTCTTGCATGCAGTCTGGCATTTCCTCATGCAAACTAGCACTTCCTCACCTGAGACTATACCCTGATTTTCAAAATAGCGAGCTATTTCCCATTGACTGGCAAATTTTCTGCCTGATCTGATTTTTGTTTGAGGTCTGTTTTCCTGTTCCCATATTGTTCACTATCTGAAACTAAGTTTCTCAAGCTGCCAACTGAATGATTACTGCTTAAACTTGTATTGTCTCCATATTGTTTGTCCTATCTTATTGTTCTTTTGTACCTTGCGACATGATAGTCACATCTCGGTTGTTCTAGCCATACTCTTGATGATTCATGCTGAGTACATTTCACATCTTGGTTGTTCTAGCTTCTTATATCTCCTTTTTCACTATCCTAGAGACAGAGTTCTAGCATAATCCCAAGTCCTCTCTCATTGCATTTTCATCTATGCCTATTACGACTAAAAGAGGCAACACATTCCCCATTCGTGGTATCAAACAAGGTAGAGGTAGATCTTGTAATCAAGGAAGATGTCATTCTGAACCTATTATCCAATTTGAGAGTTGTGAGGGATCCTCCAGTTCCTCTTTGTTGAGTACATTGAAAGACAACCCATCTCAATCCTCATCTCCAGTATTCTATGAGTGTTATAATCCTTTATTTCAAAGACAACCTGAATTATTGTTTCGAGAACAACATAACTCACTGTTCCAAGATCAGTGAAACTCTAAAGGGTCACTTTCTAGAATTAATCCTATTGACCTATTTGAACCTATCGACCCTTTTGATCATGTTAACATTCCAAAGGTTACCTTATTCATGCCCTTTCAGCATCATTCATATCATTTTACTGAGTCTGCACTTGTTGCACAATCCCACATTGACAAGATGGGAGACCCATTTCATTTTGACTTCCAACCAGGCCAATACATCAAAACTCATGAGCAATCTCAAAACAACCAGCATCCTGGTCAATCTTGAAATGATCAGTGTTATGATTAATCCCAAAATGATCAGAATCGAGACCAATCTCAAAATAAATCTCAAGGCGATCGACAGCCATATCACTATCGCCCTCCTCCACATGACCAGAGTCAAGATCAAGCCCCGAGCATTTATGAGATTCTTGGTAATGATGATGAGATGATAACCCAAAATGGCATAGATGCTACAAAATCCAACAAGATTCTTATCAAGATGATGGAGATCCTCCTTCTAGAAGAGAAGGAGAAATACTTTCTTGAGCTGGCTAAACAAGGGGCCAAATTACCCCCAGACTATCAAGTCAAGACACTTGTAGCCAAAGAAGAAGAAACTGAGACTACTAAGTTGCAAAAGATGGTCCAAAACATGCAAAACCAAAATAGCCAACTTGTGAAGGATAAGGATAAACCAATACAATAGTTCACAATGGAAAGCATCTGTCCTTTCCCGTTTGATAAGAGTCTTCACATGCCAACTTTTCTTAAAGGTGTAGAGCTGCCTAAATATGACAAATACTTAGGTACCACTGATCCCTAGGATCACTTGAGGGAGTTTAGCACTCTATCTATGGAATTTATACATGATCAGACATATCTTATGAACCTCTTTCCTCGTAGCTTGGGTGGGTCAGCTATGGAGTGGTTTTCTCGATTACCCACTAGAATCAAATCTTTTGATGAGATTTCTAATCTATTTATCCAACATTATTCCCACAATATTTAGCATCCAGTCAATATCCAAGACCTTTGTAATCTGAAACAGTGGCATGGGGAGCCTTTCTTAGCATTTCTCTAGAGATGGAGACAACTATGTACAAAATATCTTGGCAAGCTACCAGAGTTTGAAACACTTGACATCTTTTTGGACAATCTTGTCCTAGTTTTTGGATATCTAGTACAATTACAAGGTCCCCTAATCTTCGATAGCATGATTAAGTAATCTGTGTGAATAGAAGCATTTATGATCAAGAAGGAAGAGTTGACTTTTAATAAAGATAATAAACAAGGGTCTTCCACCTCAAATAAAGATAAAGGGAAGTTTTTCAACAAGAATAGAGATGTTGTGAATGATGGAGTGGTTGACAACATGACCCCGAAGCTTGTGAAATCTATTTTCAGTCTAACCTCTAGTATACAAGTGGTCAATGTTAGGAATGAATGCTAAATAATTGGCAGCCATTCTGTAGCAGTTGTTGTTGCATTCATGACTATGATTGTCATTGATGTCAACACAGTGATTTACCAAAGACTTGCAAAGAAGTAGATAGAGTTTGGATTAGCGCATGTGGGTTATTGCAGTTGGAGCTATGTGATGTTGAGGATATACTCTTTGATATGTTATATGTCCATGGTTAAGAGTGCATACATTAATTCATTTATTCATGGAAGTTATAAGCATTTTGGTTGAAACAATATTTAGGCAGTGTTCCTGAGTAGCAGTTTGTGGAAATCGGATGATATCTCCTAATCAGGATGGAATCTAGTTTTGTGTAGTTAAAGGGAAGTTGAAAATACATTGATAGTGATGTGGATGATATTGCAGACTTTGAGGTCACACGAGTTAGGATTTATTGTATTTGAAAGCTGACAATTTTGTGTAATTTTGGTGTAGCATGTGGAATCTTTTATATTGTAATTGTATGCTGACTCATTTTTAATTATTTGAGTGTGGTATAAAGGAAGGAATGTATTTCCTTGTTGTAGCATGTAGTTGTGATATGATAGCAATGATTGTGTGTGATGTTGTATGCATGAAATGAAGAAAAGAGCTAATTATGAAAGAAAATTTGTGAAGGAAGACATGTGAGGTACAAAGATCTAAAATTGAGATTTGATGTAACAGTAAGTGTGGTTTGGCATAGTCAGAGAAGAGGTAACATATTATTCTATTAAGTAATGAAAATATTATTTGGACAATGTGTTCAGTGATCTTACCCTGAAGCTATTTGGGCAGTGGGTCCTTCTGTCTTCCATAACTCTTAACAAGGTTAGAATCTTTTAATAGGCATTCAAAATCTCCTAGCAAGGATTCATATGTACTAAATGTATTTCATAAGATTCCTAATAGAGTCCATCCTCTCACAAGGAAAATTCATATTAGTGCATATTTTATGGGCATCATTCCCACCGGGGTTTACTCTTTCATCAAGAGGTTCCCTAGTCAACATATCTTGTGTCATTGTGTATGAATATATTTCTATGGTTGGTAATTATATTGCTTATATGGTTTAATGTTGTTGAAGATGATAAAAGTTATAATTATTTGATAACTGATTCACCCCCACCTCTCAATTATCTTGGTGGACTTTACTTTCTAACAATTGGTATCAGAGTAGCAGGTCCTTGAAAAATAAGTTTAACAGCTTAAGGAGATCCATGGCAAATTTCAGGAAGAAAAGCCCTAAGTTTGATGGAGTAAATTTTGACAGCTAGAAAGAAAAGATGAATACACACCTACTATGTTTAGGACTAGGTTATTGGTTGATTACAAAGAATGATGAGACTACCATTGAAGAGGACAATCTTGAAACATGTACTGCAGATCAGAGAGATCTATTCATGTGTAACATACTTGCAAGAGAAGCACTTTTGACAGAACTTCCAGAGAATGAGTACAATCATGTAAAATATTTGAAAAAATCTCATAAAATTTGGAATGCTTTACACTCTACTTTTGAAGGTGATGAACATGCAAAAAGAGTTAGATTACGTAATTGGATATGTGCATTTGAAGATATAAGAATGTTGGAAGATGAATCTATTACAAGTTATATTGGTAGAATGTCAGAAATCATTACAGGTATAAAATCTTGTGGAGGAACAAAGATAGAGAATGAAGTGATATGGAAAATTTTGAGGACATTAACTCCTGTATTTAAGCAGACAACATAGATGATTGAAAAAGTTATACCTTGTACAACAAACTTTACAAGAGAGACTCTTCTTGGAAGATTGGAAGCAGCAGAAATGAAACTGAGATTATCAGGAGACCTACCTAGAATGGACACAATATTCAATGCTCTTAGTGTTCGCCCTACTTTGTCAATAAGCATCAGTGTGAGAGGAGATTATGCTGGCTATAGTAGATCTAGAAATGAAGAAGACAAGAAGATTGAAGAAGGTATTTCCTTTATTGTGAAAAGAGAACCAGACAGTAAGAAAATATTTAAATGTTGGACTTGTCAAGAATATGGTCATTTTGCATCTAAATGTCCTAAGAGAGTTAAAAAATATAGAAACAATTTCAAACCTAGAAGATCCAAGGAATTTTATTATGCTAATGATGAAAATCTTGAAGCTAGTATAGAAAGAACTTTAAGTGAAAGTGATACTAAAAATAATGATGACATAGGATTTGTAGCAATTAAAGAAGAGAATCTTGAAACTGATGTTAAGGAAGAAAAAGCCTTAGTTTCTCAAGAAGAAAAGAAATTTGATTGGATTATAAATGGTGGTTTTTCACATCATATGACTGGAGACATGAAAAAGTTCATAAAGTTTAATGAATATGATGCAGGAGTTGTTAGAGTTGGAAACAATGCACCTTGTTTGATTAAAGGTATAGGATCTATTACTCTTGATGGAAGACTAATATTGATGATGTTTATTTTTTGGATGGATTGAAACATAATCTTTTGAGTGTTGGACAGTTAGTTAATAAGGGATATAAAGTTTGGTTTACTGAGAAAACTTGTATGATAACAGATAAAGATGGAAATCTGATTGGAACTGGATCTAGAACCAGAGGTAATGTATTTCAGTTGAATCCTACTGAGATGACATGTTTCATTACTAAGATTGATGAAAGTTGGTTATGGCATAGAAGGTTTTGTCATATAAACTTTGATAACATTGTGAAAGTAAGTACTACACTTGCAGTAAGAGATTTACCTAAAATTATGAAGCCTACTAACATGATTTTCAAAGAATGTGTAATGGCTAAACAGAAGAGAAGTTCTCTTCCCAGTAAGAAGTTTACATCTATAGAGAAGCCAGAGATTGTTTATATAGATTTGAGCGGTCCTACCAGGACTAGAGGATTCTATGGAGAAAGGTATTTTATGATTCTTGTTGATGATTTTACAAGAATGATGTGGATTGCATTTCTTAAACAAAAATATGAAGCATTTGATAAGTTTAAGATTGTCAAGAATAAAGTTGAGAATGAATTTGGAATCAAGATTAAATGTTTGAGATCTGATAGAGGTGAAGAATTTACTTCTAGAGAGTTTAACACCTTTTGTGAATAAAATGGCATTAAAAGACAATATTCAGCCCCTAGAACACCTAAACAAAATGGCATTGCAGAAAGAAGGAATAGATCAGTGACTAAAGTAGCAAGAGCTATGTTGTTTGAGAATGATTTGGTGAAGATATTCTGGAGAGAAGCAGTGAACACAGTAGTGTATACAATGAATAGAGTACAAATTAGAGCAGACACAGACAAGACACCTTATGAATTATGGTTTGGACATGCACCCTCAGTTAAGTATTTTAGAATTTTTGGAAGCAAATGTTATATAAAGAGAGATGATGATATTGGAAAGTTTGATCCTATAAGTGATGAAGGTATATTTGTTGGATATTCTTTGAAAAGAAAAGCTTATATATGTTTCAATAAAAGAACTAAGACTATTGTTGAAAGCACAAATGTTAAAGTTCATGAAAAATTCAAAATTTAGGAAAGAATGCTTGATTATGAATCAGATGAAGAAGCTCATCCTAAACCTAACACTGGATATACTGAATTATTTTACGAAACTGATAGTGATTTTTTGAATGAAAGCCATAGTGAAGTCATTGAAGAACCTACATCTGAAGAAAGATCTGAAACAGTGACACCTAGCAAGAATTTTTTAAGAAATCATCCTATTGGACAAATTATTGGGAGCATCAAAAGAGGAGTTCTAACTCAAAATAAGGCACAAGAATAGTTATGTTTGATTTCTCAAATTGAACCTAAGACTACTAATGAAGCTTGTGAAGATGAAAGTTGGACTAATGCTATGAAAGAAGAACTAGATCAGATTGAAAAGAACAAGACATGGGAATTGGTCCCTAGACCTAAAGACAAGAATGTTATTGGAACTAAATGGGTATTCAGAAACAAAATGAATGAACAAGGAGAAGTAGTAAGGAAGAAAGAAAGATTGGTATGTAAGGGTTATTCATAGCAAGAAGGAATTGACTATGAAGAAACCTTTGCACCTGTTGCAAGACTTGAAGCAGTAAGAATGTTTTGGCATATGGAGCTTACAAGAAATTCAAAGTATATCAGATGGATGTGAAGTCAACATTTCTGAATGGAGAATTGGAAGAAGAAGTCTACAATGAGTAGGCTGAAGGTTTTCCTTTAACTCAAGAAGGAGACATGGTATATAAATTGAAAAAATATTTATATGGACTTAAACAAGCACCTAGAACTTGGTATGCAAGACTAGATAAGTATTTTTTAAAATTAGGATTTACAAAAGGAACAACTGATAGCAATCTATACACAAAAGAAATTGAAAATGGTTTGTTAGTTATAGTTAGTTTTTCTGATGACATTATCTTTGGAGGAGAAGATGAATCTAGTGACAAATTTATGGATCAAATGAAGATTGAATTTGAAATGAGTATGATTGGTGAAATGAAATATTTTTTGGGATTACAGATAACACAAAACAATGATGGTATCTTTGTAAGTTAGACAAAGTACTTGAATGACTTTTTGAAAAAATTTGGAATGGAGAATTGTAAACCAGTTGGAACACGCATGGTGACCAGACATAAGCTATCTAGCATAGATGAGACTCGTGTAGTAGAACAAAAGAAATACAGATCTATGATTGGAGGATTGTAGTATTTGACTCATACAAGACCTGATATAGCACATTTAGTTGGAATTATAGCAAGATTTCAAGCTAAAACTAGAGAATCACATTATGCAGCAGTAAAGAGGATACTGAGATATTTAAGAGGCACAATGGACTATGGACTATGTTATGAAAAATTTGATGATTTTACCCTATGTGCATATACAGATGTTGATTGGGGAGGTAGTGTTGATGATAAGAAAAGAACTAGTGGTGGAGCATTTTTCCTTGGAGGAAGATTAGTTTCTTGGCTAAGTAAGAAGAAGAATTGTATCTCACAAAGCACAGGAGAAGTAAAAGATGTAGTCGTAGCAAACAATTGTAACCAGATAATTTGGATGAAGCAAATGTTGAAGGATATTGAAATAAAATTTGTTGAACCTATTGTCATACATTGTGACAATACTAGTACAATTAGTATGTTTAGGAATCTTGTATTACATTCTAAGACAAAGCATATAAAGATTAAGTATCATGTTGTAAGAGAGAAAGTTGCTGAGACAGAAGTCAGACTTGAGTACATAAGTAGAAAGGAGCAGATAGTAGATATATTCACAAATCCTTTGCCTAAGGATACATTTGAGTATCTGAGAGGTATGCTTGGGGTATCCCCCAACCTACTTTTGAAAAGTGATGTAGTTGGTGGCATCCATCTAGTGGTATATGAGCTTTATCTTTCTTCTAGACTAGATGTTCATACTTCCTCTATGGGGGAGTATGTGTGTCTGAGCTGAGTCATGAGGACTCTAGTAAATGTATTTTCTGAAACGTGTCTTTTGACATTGAGTTGTTGTTGACATAATGATGAAATTTCTATCATTGATGTCAATGGGGGAGAAGTATACATGAAAAACAATTTGAGACATCTGTTGGAGAGAACTGATTAGGATAATGAAGCAAAATTTGATTGATGAAGAGGATTTGAAGAAGCAGTATTGTAGTATTGGATTTTGGAACATTCGATGTTTTTCATCTATGTTACCATGAATGCAAATGGGGGAGATTGTTAGGAATGAATGCTAAATGTTTGGAAGCCATTTTGTAGAAGTTGTTGTTACATTCATGACTATGATTTTCATTGATGTCAACACAGTGATTTACCGAAGACTTGCGAAGAAGCAGACAGAGTTTGGATTAGCGGATGTGGGTTATTGTAGTTGGAGCTATGTGATGTTGAGGATATAATTTTTGATATGTTATATGTCTATGGTTAAGAGTGTAGATAGTAATTCATTTATTCATGGAAGTTATAAGCATTTTGGTTGAAGTAGTATTCAGGCAGTGTTCCTAAGTAGTGGTTTGTGGAAATCGGATGATATCTCCTAATCAGGATGGAATCTAGTTTTGCATAGTTAAAGGGAATTTGAAGACACATTGATAGTGATGTGGTTGATAGCGTAGACTTCAAGGTCACATGAGTGAAGATTTATTATATTTGGAATCTGATAGTTTTGTGTAATGTTGGTGTAGCGTGTGGAAACTTTTATATTGTAATTGTATGTCGACTCATTTTTAATTATTTGAGTGTGGTATAAAGGAAGGAATGTATTTCCTTGTTGTATCATGTAGTTGTGATATGATATTAGTTATTGTGTGTGATGCTGTATGCATGAAGTGAAGAAAAGAGCTAAGTATGAAAGAGAATTTGTGAAGGAAGACATGCGAGGTACAGAGATCTGAAATTGAGATCTGATGTAACAGTGAGTGTGGTTTGGCATAGTCAGAGAAGAGGTAACATATTATTCTATTGAGTAATGCAAATATTATTTGGACAGTGTGTTCAGTGATCTTACCTTGAAGTTGTTTGGGTAGTGGGTCCTTCTGTCTTCCATAACTCTTACCAGGGTTAGAATCTTTTAACAAGGATTCAAAATCTCCTAATAGGGATTCATATGTAATGAATGTATTTCATAAGACTCCTAATAGATTCTATCCTCTCACAAGTAATATTCATATTAGTGCATCTTTTGTGGGCATCATTCCCACCAGGGTTTACTCTTAGATCAAGAGGTTCCCTAGTGAACATATCTTGTGTCATTGTGTTATTGTGTATGAATATCTTTCTATGGCTGGTAATTATATTTCTTATATGGTTTAATGTTGTTGAAGATGATAAAAGTTATAATTATCTAATAATTGATTCACCCCCCCCCTCCTCTCAATTATCTTTGTGGACTTTACTTTCTAAAATCTTGTGGAGGAACAAAGATAGAGAATGAAGTGATATGGAAAATTCTGAGGACATTAACTCCTGTATTTAAGTAGACAACAATGATGATTGAACAAGTTATACCTTTTACAACAAACTTTACAAGAGAGGCTCTTCTTGGAAGATTAGAAGCTGCAAAAATGAACACGATATTATCAGGAGACAAAGATTATGCTGGCAGCAGTGGATACAAAAATGAAGAAGACAAGAAGATTGAAGAAGGTATTGCCTTGCTTGTGAAAAGAGAACCAGACGGTAAGAAAATATTTAAATGTTGGACTTGTCAAGAATATGGTCATTTTGCATCTAAATGTCCTAAGAGAGTTAAAAAATATAGAAACAATTTCAAACCTAAAAGATCCAAGGAATGTTATTATGCTAATGATGAAGATCTTGAAGCTAGTACAGAAATAAGTTTAAGTGTAAGTGATACTAAAAATAATGATGACATAGGATTTGAAGCACTTAAAGAAGAGAATCTTGAAACTAATGTTAAGGAAGAAAAAGCCTTAGTTTCTCAAGTTGAAAAGAAAGTTGATTGGATTATACACAGTGGTTGTTCACATCATATGACTAGAGACATGAAAAAGTTCATAAAGTTGAATGAATATGATGGAGGAGTTGTTAGAGTTGGAAATAATGCACCTTGTTTGATTAAAGGTATAGGATCTATTACTCTTGATGGAAAGACTAATACTAATGATGTTTATTTTGTGGATGGATTGAAACATAATCTTTTGAGTGTTGGACAGTTAGTTGTTAAGGGATATCAAGTTTGGTCCACTGAGAAAACTTGTATGATAATGGATAAAGATGGAAATCTGATTGGAACTGGATCTAGAACAAGAGGTAATGTATTTTAGTTGAATCCTATTGAGATGACATGTATGATTACTAATATTGATCACAGTTGGTTATGGCATAGATGGTTTTGTCATATAAACTTTGATAACATTGTGAAAGTAAGTACTACACTTGCAGTAAGAGATTTACCTAAAATTATGAAGCCTACTAACATGATTTTCAAAGAATGCATAATGGATAAATAGAAGAGAAGTTTTGTTCCTAGTAAGAAGTTTACATCTACAAAGAAGTTGGAGATTGTTCATACAGATTTGAGCGATCCTACCAGGACTAGAGGATTCTATGGAGAAAGGTATTTTATGATTCTTGTTGATGATTTTACAAGAATGATGTGGATTGCATTTCTTAAAGAAAAATCTGAAGCATTTGATAAGTTTAAGATTGTTAAGAATAAAGTTGAGAATGAATCTGGAATGAAGATTAAATGTTTGAGATCTAATAGAGGTGGAGAATTTACTTCTAGAGAGTTTAACACCTTTTGTGAAGAAAATGGCATTAAGAGACAGTATTCAGCCCCAGAACACCTGAACAAAATGGCATTGCAGAAAGAAGGAACATATTAGTGACTGAAGCAGCAAGAGCTATGTTGTTTCAAAATAATTTGGCGAAGATATTCTGGAGAGAAGCAGTGAACACAACAGTGTATACAATGAACAAAGTACAAATCAGAGTAGACACAGACAAGACACCTTATGAATTATGGTTTGGACATGCACCCTCAGTTAAGTATTTTAGAATTTTTGGAAGCAAATGTTATATAAAGAGAGATGAAGATATTGAAAAGTTTGATCCTAGAAGTGATGAAGGTATATTTCTTGGATATTCTTTGAAAAGAAAAGCATATAGATGTTTCAATAAAAGAACTAAGACTATTGTTGAAAGTGCAAATGTTAAAGTTTATGAGAAATTCAAAATTCAGGAAAGAATGCTTGATTATGAATCAGATGAAGAAGTTCATCCTAAACCTAATGTTGGATCTACTGAATTATTTTATGAAACTGACAGTGATTTTTTGAATGAAAGCCACAATGAAGTCATTGAAGAACCTACATCTAAAGAGAGATTTGAGACAGTGACACCTAGCAAGAGTTTGTTAAGAAATCATCCTATTGGACAAATTATTGGGAGCATCAAAAGAGGAGTTCTAACTCAAAATAAGACACAATAATAGTTATGTTTGATTTCTCAAATTGAACCCAAAACTACTAATGAAGCTTGTGAAGATGAAAGTTGGACTAATGCTATGAAAGAAGAACTAGATCAGACTGAAAAGAACAAGACATGGGAATTGGTCCCTAGACCTAAACACAAGAATGCTATTGGAACTAAATGGGTATTCAGAAACAAGATGAATGAATAAGGAGAAGTAGTAAGAAACAAAGCAAGATTGGTATGTAAGGGTTACTCATAGCAAGAAGGAATTGACTATGAAGAAACCTTTGCACCTGTTGCAAGAATTGAAGCAGTAAGAATGTTTTTGGCATATGCAGCTTACAAGAAATTCAAAGTATGTCAGATGGATGTGAAGTCAACATTTCTAAATGGAGAATTGGAAGAAGTTTACATTGAGCAGCCTGAAGGTTTTCCTTTAACTCAAGAAGGAGACATGGTATGTAAATTGCAGAAAGCTTTATATGGACTTAAACAAGCACGTAGAACTTGGTATGCAAGACTGGATAAGTATTTGTTAAAATTGGGATTTACAAAAGGAATAGTAGATAGAAATCTGTACACAAAAGAAATTGAAAATGGTTTTTTAGTTATAGTTATTTTTTTTTATGATATTATCTTTGGAGGAGAAGATGAAGCTAGTGACAAATATGTAGATGAAATGAAGACTAAATTTGAAATGAGTATGATTGGTGAAATGAAATATTTTTTGGGATTACAGATAACACAAAACAATGATGGTATCTTTGTAAGTCAGACAAAGTACTTGAATGACTTGTTGAAAATATTTGGAATGGAGAATTGTAAACCAGTAGGAACACCCATGGTGATGAGACATAAGTTATCTAGCATAGATGAGGCTCCTGCAGTAGAACAGAAGAAATATAGATCTATGATTAGAGGATTGTAGTATTTGACTCATACAAGACCTAATATAGCACATTCAGTTGGAATTGTAGCAAGATTTCAAGTTGAACCTAGAGAATCACATTATGTAGTAGTAAAGAGGATACTGAGATATTTAAGAGGCACAATGGACTATGGACTATGGACTATGGTATGAAAAATATGATGATTTTAGCCTATGTGTATATACAGATGCTGATTGGGGAGGCAGTGTTGATCATAAGAAAAGTAGCAGTGGTGGAGCATTCTTCCTTGGAGGAAGATTAGTTTCTTGGCTAAGTAAGAAGCAAAATTGTATCTCACAAAGCATAGTAGAAGCAGAATATGTAGTAGCAACAAACAATTGTAACCAGATAATTTGGATGAAGAAAATGTTGAAGGATATTGGAATAAAATTTGTTGAGCTTGTTGTCATACATTGTGACAACACCAGTATAGTTAGTATGTCTAAGAATCCTATATTACATTCTACGACAAAGCATATATAGATTATGTATCATGTTGTAAGAGAGAAAGTTGTTGAGAAAGAAGTTAGACTTGACTACATAAGTACAAAGGAGAAGCTAGTAGATATATTCACAAAGCCTTTTCCTAAGGATACATTTGAGTATTTGAGAGGTATGATTAGGGTTATGCCCTAGCCTACTTTTGAAAAGTGATGCAGTTGGTTGCATCTGTCCAGTGGTATATGAGCCTTATCTTTCTTCTAGACTAGATGTTGGTACTTCCTCTATGGGGGAGTATGTGTATCTGAGCTCAGTCATGAGGACTCTAGTAAATGTATTTTGTGAAAAGTGTCTTTTGACATTGAGCTGTTGTTGACATAATGATGAAATTTCTATCATTGATGTCAATGGGGGAGAAGTATACATGAAAAACAATCTGAGACATTTGTTGGAGAGAACTGATTAGGATAACAAAGCAAGATTTGATTGATGAAGAGGATATGAAGAAGCGGTGTTGCAGTATTGGATTTTTTGAATATTGGATGTTTTTCATCTATGTTTCCATCAATGCCAATGGGGCAGATTGTTAGGAATGAATGCTAAATGTTTGGCAGCCATTCTATAGTAGTTGTTGTTGCATTCATGACTATGATTTTCATTGATGTCAACAAAGTGATTTACCAAAGACTTGCAGAGAAGAAGACAGAGTTTGGATTAGCACACGTGGGTTAGTGTAGTTGGAGCTATGCAATGTTGAGGATATAATCTTTGATATGTTATATTTCTATGGTTATGAGTGTAGAGAGTAATTCATTTATTCATGGAAGTTATAAGCATTTTGGTTGAAGAAGTATTCAAGTAGTGTTCCTGAGTAGCGGTTTGTGGAAATTGGATGATATCTCCTAATCGGGATGGAATCTAGTTTTGTGCAATTAAAGGGAAGTTGAAGACACATTTATAGTGACATGGATGACAACACAGACTTTGAGGTCACACGAGTGAAGATTTATTGTATTTGGAAGCTGATAGTTTTGTGTAATTTTGGGGTAGCGTGTGGAAAATTTTATATTGTAATTGTATGCCGACTCATTTGTAATTATTTGAGTGTAGCATAAAGGAAGGAATGTATTTCATTTTTGTAGTATGTAGTTTTGATATGGAAGTAGCGGTTGTGTGTGATGTTGTATGCATGAAGTGTAGAAAAGAGCTAAGTATGAAAGTGAATTTGTGAAGGAAGACATGAGAGGTACATAGATCTGAATTTGAGATCTAATGTAACAATGAGTGCGGTTTGGCATAGTTAGAGAAGAGGTAACATATTATTCTATTGAGTAATACAAAGATTATTTGGACAGTGTGTTCAGTGATCTTACCCTGAAGCTATTTGGGCAGTGGGTCCTTCTGTCTTCCATAACTCTTAATAGGGTTAGAATCTTTTAACAGGAATTCAAAATCTCCTAACAGGGATTCATATGTACTAAATGTATTTTAGAAGACTCCTAACAGAGTCCATCCTTTCACAAGGAATATTCATATTAGTGCATATTTGTGGGCATCATTCCCACTGGGGTTTACTCTTTGATCAAGAGGTTCCCTAGTCAACATATCTTGTGTCATTGTGTTATTGTGTATAAATATCTTTCTATGGTTGGTAATTATATTGCTTATATGGTTTAATGTTGTTGAAGATGATAAAATTTATAATTATCTGATAACTGATTCACCCCCTGCCCCTCTCAGTTATCTTGGTGGACTTTACTTTCTAACAATTTCAAATCTAGAAGATCTAAGGAATGTTATTATGCTAATGATGATGACTTTACTTTATCTTGATGGAGTGGTTGACAACATGACCCCGAAGCTTGTGAAATCTATTTTCAATCTTACCTCTAGTATACAGGTTGTCAAATCCACTCAGAAGGCTACAAAAGACACTTAACAGCCTTCAAGATTCACTAAAAACAAGCCTTGGGAATCTTGACCCAAGCGTGAGTTCACATCCTTAGGAGAACCCCTTGATGTGGTTTATAAGAATCTTGTGCAAAACTAGATAATTTCTCCTTTGGAAAATTGTCTCTATGATCCCCAACCATAACCCCATTGATGGAACGACAATGCATACTGTGATTATCACCAAAATAAGGGTCATAAAACTTCTACTTGTCTCCATCTATGCCATAAGGTCCAAGATTTGATTGACAATGGTGACATTGTTGTGGATAACCATAACAAGAATTCAAATCATCATGCATTTAAAGATCCCTTTTCTCCTCATGAGAAAGTTGAATCTTCCAAGAATAAGACCACTAATGCCAAGGTCAATTACATGTACACTACCAATGATAATGTCATTAACATGATCGATCCTTTTGAGGTTGAGTATTGCGATGTGATTACTATTAAGGGGAGCAAGGATTCTCCTAAGCCTAAGAATCCATTTGTCTTGCGAGGCCCTGGGTTTCATTCTTCCAAACCTGAATCGTCTCAGGATTGCACAAACATTGTTACTTGCTCTCATGCGAAAAATACCATTAAGGGTCCTGACCCTTCTACATCTGCTCTGAAGCAACCTGCGAATAAAGATAATGTTGGTCCTACCAAAAAGAACTCAAAATTGGTCCCTACACCTAGCATAGCTAATTATAGCATTCTAGACCAGCTACAACATACCAACACTTAGATCACTATCTTTGAGTTGTTGAAGATCTCGCCTGGTCATTGGGAGATTCTGGATAAAGCCCTTACCAAGGCGAACATCCCAAAAGATTTGGATCTTGATCAGTTTCAATCCATGGTGGGTCACCTGACCTCACCCCACTATTTGTCCTTTTCTCAAGAAGATGACCATTCACTGAGACATCTACATAATGCTCCTTTGCATATAGAAGTCATGATAGGTCCAAAGTGCATCTTCCATGTCCTCATTGACAATGATGTTGGCCTCAATATATACTCTACTAAGCTGCTCACCCAATTAGGCTATGATGAAGATTGCATAGATGTCCATAAGAAAATCATCATTAAGGCATATGATAAAGAAGAACGCAAATCCAAAGGTCTAGTTGTGCTGCCAGTCTAAGTTGGACCTGTTGAAAGAGATGTCATTTTTCAAGTTCTAGATATTCCTCTGGCATATAATATACTACTAGGTAGACCATGGATCCATGAAATGCAGGCAGTTCCGTCCACATATCACCAATGTATCAAGTTCTCATTCCATGAAGAAGAAGTGATAGTACCTGCCAATACCAACTATTCTTGCAACACACTCACACAATCTGCAGATAGTCTTTTCCCAACTAATAGAGAGTCCACTAAATTCTGTGATGCCAAACTCAAAGAAATGGAATAGACTCTGAAACTTAAGGATACAGGCATGGGAGGGTATCAAATTGAACCTATGTTATCATTAGTAGCTCTACCTTTTTCTCCATGTACCTACAAGAGACACTCTGAGAACAATAAACCCTCTACTGGTTGTCCTCAAATAGTCTATTATGGTGCCTTTGTCATGGCCACAATGCCATTAGAGGATTCTTGGTTCCTGGATAGGCTTTTACACTCCATGAGATACCAATATGCTTATGATGGATATAGAGGATTGGTTAGTTACAAATGTGAGCAATCTATAAGAAATTGGTCCAACTATAGGGATAAGACTACCCTCTTCTACTTCTGGCTCTGCAAAACCAAGGCGGGTGCACCTGATCCAATAGTATTAACTCTGACTGATAGTTCTAACTCTACCCCTTATTTCTTTATTGGATCTTTCAACAGATGAATACAATGAGAAAGTACTAAACAAGAACCTATTGTTCATTGACTCTCCATCGCTGGGTAGGATAATACATAAATGTAAATAAAAGTAAAGACTAGTAATTATTTGAATGATTTGGGATTATAAGGTTTGAATCACTCTTCTCAACATAAAGATAGGAGAATATAGGCCTGTGCCTTATCCATTGGGCAAAATATTAAGGAAAAGGATGAATACAATGGTGTCTGAAATTGGTCTTTAGACATAAACACAAATACCTCAAGTCTTTCCTACTTATGAAAATCCTTCAAATAAACTCCAAGAACACATATTCCACTTTGAGCAATATTTAATCTAACTCTAGGTTGGAACTCAAAGCACTAATACATTCACATAAACCTTATGCAAAGATTTAAAGATTCAAAGAATAGATCAAAGGAGAGACAAAGATCTGAGATTTTTATTAAGTATAACCTTTCACCATGTGCATACAATATCCAGAATAGTGAGCTTTGCAAGATAAGAACATGAATATGTACTTCTCTATTGTCTGATAAAATGATATAAAAAATTACAATCCTTGACTGAAAGTTAGGGTTTAAGAAATTTCTATCTTTTTAACACCTAAACTCCCAATATCTTTTAGAATGATCATGAAAATCCCCTTTATACCAAGGGATGCAACAAGCAATCGATCATTCTAGGGTTACAAAAATTAACCTAAAAAATCTTTACCACAACCCCAAAGGGTTTATAATAACTGCACTGATGAAACAGATGAGATATTTGCAATTGAGTCGACGTGCTTTATGTCTTCAATGCTATCCCTGGCTCAATTTTCACAAATTTGATTTCATCATCACGTTATCCATCTACAATGAATGCCCTTCTGTAACTTATTCAACCCTGATATTCATTTGGCTCAGCATCATAGGAAACAAAATTGGATTTTAGCTGTAATTTATGTCTTATGTATTCTTTCCCAACTGCAATCTGTACTAAAGAATTCAATTCCTGGCCACCGCATCGCTTTACATGACTCACTGGTTCAAAAACCCTAGCAAAAACCTTGTAGGATATTTGAATTTGAATAAAAATGGTAACCGATTCAACTTTAAAATGTGACCATTGATCTATTTTATTCCCGACAGATCGAGTGGCTCATAGAATCTCACAACAGTCATCAAAAACCCTTTGAAAATCTTCTGCCACCTCATAAAACTCTCGACCAATGAAAACTGAGCATCTCGGTGATGAATCGGCACTTTGGACCCACTCCTTATAAGCCTTAGATTGTGATGAAGGGTGCTCCCCTTAATACCACAAACACATAACAGATATAGAGAAACAACAACAATATGCAAGAACAGAAAATTGGCTTCTTATTATCTCCACAAAAGTGGAATTACAAACTTTCAGAATTACAATATGCAAAGCCACATGGGCATTCCTTACAATATTCTGTAGGAAAAAGCCTCAAATCAATACCCAGATCTACTACCCAGAACTATTCTGAACTGCCTAAGACAATAATACAGCCTTCCTTATATAGGCAATTTTTCCACCGCCTGGGAAGGTTCCAGAATTTTAGCCAATAAGGCCAACCAAACTTAGAATTATTTTATTTTACATTTTATTACATCATAGTCGGCTCAAGATAACCTTTGAAACCCGAAGAGAAATTTTGAAGAAAATTATTTTCCGCCATTTCAGGTGACCCAACTTCCGAAGACCATAAGTCATCACCAGTTGACCCGATCGGCTATTATAACCCCATTTCGGAAATGCCACGAAGTGCTCTACAGGCTTGACCCATGCAAAGCGCCCGTCACCCAAATTTTCGACCTCATCCGGGGCCTCTAAAGCCTTCAAAACTGAGTTCAAAGTTTCTGTACCCTGCTGCCAATACCGAAAATCTTCAATATCTTCCAATGTACACTTGACCTGGCAATGAAACTTTACTGGCAGACTTATATGACCAAAATGAACCTCCAAGAAAGAAATCAGATCATTCTGAGCACATACGAAAATTACCAAAAATAGTAACTTTCCACAAATAGCAGCTCTGCACAAGATAGCCCTTATTGAATTGAAAAATGGAAATATTTTTGGGTGATGCAAGATTGCTCTTACACCCAGGATGCTCCTGCATCAGATTGAATGGTTGTCGTAAGGTCGCATAGCCTCAAAAGATTCTATGTGATGATATGACAACTATCAGATCCTCGATCTCGGCATCCTTTAGAATCTCTCAGGCCCACTGACATGTCTGTATACCTGAAAACCATGGCCAATCAAAACCTGACACCTCAGCAACACATGGCAATGGGTCCCACTATTCTCTCAGCATCTAATCAGATAACGGGCGTAAGATTGCATGGAGGAAGAATATTCCATGCGATCAAGTGCCGACCATCGATCAAAAATCTCTGACATAGGCCCCACTAACAAGCTCCACCTCATTATCATGTGGACCAATTAAAAACCACCAAGTACACACACCTGGCAGTGGACCCGTTGAAAGAAAAGATTACGTCACAAAAAGGAATCAATGGTTGTCTTATAATCTCATGCATCTGACACATCCTTTGTGAAGAAATGCCCACCGTTGATCTCTATGGATGTTAGAGCCTTCTGACATGCCGATAAATAGGACCCACTACCCTTGCCAAATCACCAATAGGTGGACCAATCACAGATTGCCAACTGTGCAAATCTGTCGGACGGTCCCACATCTTTGAAACACTATGTCATTAGGAGAGATCAATGGCCAGCATAAGATCACAAGCCTCTGACACATTGGTTGTGAAGATACACCAACCGTTAGATGCAGATGTTGTCAGAGCCGGGCCCAGGAAAGAAATAAGGGGGAAACATAAGGAAAAATTAAAGCTCTAGACCTTAGGAAAAATCACACCGACAAACTTAGGAAAAATTAATGCTGGGCACATGGAAACTTAGAAAAAATTAAAGCACATGCATTTATCAATTTTTAAGTGGCCCAAAAAGTAACGCTTAATTAGAATAGGGATAGGGCACACTTAGGGTTTTGCTTGCAAATGACTAGATTTTTGAAATTTTGCCAAGGGTTTTAGCAGGAAAATGGGAAAAATAACTACAGAGGCCCAATAAAATGGTTAAATCCATGGAATTTTTCACTTGTGCTAATAGTGGCTCATGCTCAGGGACGCATGCCCCTTGCGGGCATGTAGAGAATTCAGGATCACTGGGTGAAGCAGACCACCTCAAAAATGAAAATTGACTTATTTTCTGCTCAAAAAATTGGAAATTGCTTTTTGAAGGAAACAAACCACATGACTGAAACAAAGTGACTGTACAAAATATACATTACTTGCAAAGGCTCCAAGCCTCAAAACTGTAATCACTTCTTACCTCTATCAAAAATATGGTTTTCATCTGCATATGAAACAATCCATCTGAAAACATCATGACTATTTTTCTTCTTACATACGTGGATATAATTGGGCTGGAAAATAATTCTATAATTGTTATTGCCCATATTCTTCCAGTCATCATCACTATCATTCTCATATTCCAAAAAATATGGAATGTCTCTTATCTCATCTTGAGGACTGGAAACATAACATTTATCTAATAATGCATGAGAAGATAAAGAGTAATAATCCATATGCATTACTAGGGACTCACCTGGCTGAAAGTGAACTAGATCCTCAAATTTATTTCTATGACATGTTTCAGCCCTTGAGTGACCTGGTTCCTCTAGGATGTACTCACTCTCTGGAATGTGAACCAAGTGTAGAGCTTTTTCACAATCATCATGACATAAGGACAACTGATCCATACCATTATTTTTATGAATAAAATTGTTGTCCTTATTGTCACAATCATCATCATACTTATCAAAAGAAGGAAAAGAAACTAAAAAAGAAACTTGTTCATCATCAGAATCTTCATGACAGGATAACACACTGTTATGGTCTTCTTTTACTTCTTCTACAAACTTATCACATGAGGAGTATTCATGTAAACATGAATCATTTTCTTCATCATTTTGAACTGATGCCTCATCAACAGTGTCAAAACATATATCGATTGGATACTGCAAAGTAGAATCCACATTTGAGGCATACCTCTGAAAATCAACACCCAAGAGTACTGAGATTTCTTCATTGCTTAATGAATTTTGGACTTCATGTTCATCATCTTTGGCTTCTTTTTTGATGGGGCAAACTTCTTCCTTGTTTGGAATAGGGGCTGCAAACACTTGAATCACCTCATCATAAGAACTTATACCCTGATCATTCTCATCAAAGGATTCATACTCATATAAATCCTTTGCAACATTTTCAGTATCAAAACAAAAATCAGCAAGGCCTAACATTTTCTGACCAAAAAGATGTCTATATTTATTGTATTCAATTGTCAACAAATCAGAGATCTCATCAATGTTGAGAAAAAGAGAACCTGACTTGTCTATATGCATCACATCATCATGACCAGAAATACATGCACTGTTCATATCAGAATCCTCATCATTTTCCTTTCTTAAATAATTTTGACTTTCAAATTCAAACTTCTCTAAACAAGTAGAAGATCTTGTATACAATGATTCTGATTCCTTTTTACTACTACAATCTGAAAGCTCATTAGACATATCTTCTTTATTAGTTTCATCATTCTTAATATTAGTATTACTAGGCATAACCCCAAATGCATTGTTAAGTCTAAGATCAACATCATTATGTATCCAATCCTTAATATGCATGTAACATTCCTTACACAAGGAGGCTGGCCAATTGATTGATTTAGGAAAACAGAGCTCAAAAAACAAACCAATGAACACAAAGTCTAAAAACTCAATACCCCTTAGAAGCTCATCATATGTATCACAAAACTTCCCATAGAACAAAGGTATTGATAATTTCATTCTTCTTCCCACCTTCAATCTCATCAATTGTATGCAATCCCTCTGGATGCCTTGGTCCAATAATGCAAGCTCCTCCTCTTCCTTATCCATCATAACTTAATGCAATACTTCCACAAAATTTTGCAAAATGTAACTGAAAACTTAAAGTATGCAAACCTCTACTCACACCTTATTCCTTTTTTCCTTAGTGCTCTGATCACTTGATAAGGAAAACATTAAAAACCTTTTGAAATACCTGGATGTATTAGAGTAGCTGCAACAATATTTAATCTGAGGTTACCTTCAAATCAATCTTCTATCTTTGCAGAGCTGGCACCTCTTTGCAGAGGGAAAAAAAAAAAAAAAAACCTGCCAAGACAGAGATCTTTCTCTCCACCAATAGATCAAACATTAACAAGGTACATATGTTGTTTATTAGGATTAAAAATATATCACTTTATGCACTGATCAAACAAATATTTCAGAGTTGCCACTCACAATATGTGAGATAATTTGAAACTTTGATAACTGACTCTTATACTCTTTAATGAAGTCTACTGGATAAATGATTGTATGCATCATATCACAACCTCCTTCTTCTAAATGTTCTTCATCATCTAAGTTTTCTCATTCTTCCTCATCTTCCAAATCTTATTATGACTCTTCTAAACATTATTCGCATTCTTCATTATCCAAGTCTTCAATTTCCTCTTCTTCATGATCTCATTCTTCTTCTACTTCTCCCAAGAGTCTTACTTCTCTTCAGAAGACATACCATAAAGAGAAACGTGATAGTCCTTGTGATGTCTCTTCCACAAAGAGTGACACACCCACCTATGATGACTATGATGACTATGATGATGGACAATGTAGTGATGCCCATGAAACTTCTATTCCTATGCATCATCCTCGTGGTACACTTGTGATTTCTAAGGGGGAGTCGTATTGGGTAGACTATGATGGTGATCCATATGACTCTAAATTTGAAGAATTTTTTGATGATTTTTGTGAACAATACAATATTCCTACTAAGGAAGAGAAAATCTACCGCGCTAATTTCAAACATCAAAAGAATCTCTCCTCTAAAAGTTCTCATGCTGAAAATAAAGGTTGCACTCTCAAGAAAGATCATGTTAATGCTAAACCTTTGTCTTGTGATGGTTCCCTTCCATCCTCTACTTCATCCAATGCCCACACACTTCCTAAAGCTTCTGAGTCTTCCAAATCTTTCATAAATCCTTCATCCAACAAAGATCCTAAGGCTTTTCATGTGGTTCCCTATAGTTATCCTCAAGGGCTACCTCTTAAAGATACTCAAGCTAACCTTCACTTGGCTGCAAATACTTTCAATAATGCTAAACCTAAAGAGCCTAAACCTTTAAATGCTATAATGCCTATTTCAGCTAGTCTTTCAACATCTCCTCAAAAGTCTTCCATACAATTCCAACATGCTTCCTTGTCCTTAGAAGTGGATCCATGTCAAGAGGACTCTAAAAATGATGAAGAAAAGAATATAAAAAAAGATCAAGATCAAGATCCCTCCATGTCATCCAATTCTTTCAATGATGTCTCTCCTCCATTTCATGGTTCTTTTGATCCTCTACGCTCTTCCGCATTCATTCCACCATCTCCTAAGCAAGATCAAGCTACTACTTACACCATTGAGCTTATTGATAATCAAAATAACCTTACCACACTTGCACTTTCCAAAGATGATACTTCCATTAAGGTTATTAAAAATGGTGTTATTAATTCCAATGTTAAGCCTATTGAAAATCCAAAGCAAAATGATACGCTTACGCTATCCAAAGATCCTTGTCAAGATCAAAGCCTTCCATCTTCTTGTTCTACCACTCCATGTTCACTTCCGCTTTCTGCTCTTCCTAAGTCTTCGCAAGCTTTGAACAATCCTATCGAAGAAGTTGCTCCTATTCAAGATGTTCATGATCCTATTGAAAATCCTAATGCTCACTCTAAAGATGCTGATGTCCTTGGCTGTCATATAAATGCTGATGAATTGGTTGATTATCCTTTTGTGTCTTCCACATCCATCCTTGCACTTCCTCCACCAATACCAAAGGCTTCATGTCTTCCTTCCATCTTGGGCCCTTATGTCCCTTCACTTTCCCCTCCTAATTCTCCTAATTCATCATCCATCTTGGGTCCTTATGTCCCTCCATCTCCTATCTTTCCTCAAGATCAACATAGATACATACCCTTGAATCCTTTTCATCCATCCACCCATCTAAACCAATCATATCGTCCTTCTTCTTCCACAAGTCCTAAGTCTTTTGGAAGTAACTTGAATGTTCAATACAAGAAAAATAAGCAATACAAGAATCCATCAAAAAAAGAAGATCACCATGTCTCCTCTAATCAACATGGGGGCATAAAGTCAAAAGAGATATCTAAGAAGAAAACTACAAGACAAGTATGGGTTCTAAAATCCATCATTGAAGATATTCTCTCTAAATCATCCAAAATAAATGAAAAGCCTAAGGCTATATGGATTCCAAAATCTCTCTTGAAAAAGTATGATGTTGAACAAAAAGTGAAGTTGACATTCAAGCTTCCAAAGGCCTCCACTTCATCTTCTTCTAAAAACATTCTTCAATTCTATGTCCCTGAACTGCAACCTCTGCTAAATATTCGCTATATTCCTTCTCATATTCCTTCATTCATATTTCCTCCATCCTCTCACCACCCTTCAAGGTGTGTGTTGATGTTGATCTTGCCTTCCTTTCCATCTACCCTTTCACAATCCTTTCGTTCACTATCCTTCTACCTTCTATCCTTTTTCCTCATTTTCCTATTCTCTCTATCTTCCAACCTCACTCGCTTTACATAAAACTTTATCCTCCATTTTTCTCTTCCATCTTCCTTTCCCTATTAGCATTTTTGAGCATATCATTTTGAATCCTTGGCATATCATGGTTTATCCTTTCAAGGAGCATTATCTAAAAACCTTGCCTTCTTCTAAAAAATTCAAAAAAATAGAAAATTTCAAAAAGAACAAAAAAATGAAAACATTGAAAATGTGCCTTGGTGAAAACCTGGAGACATGCGCCTTGGTAGCAAAATTAAAGAGAAATAAATTCATCATATGGTGAAAACCACTCCCTTGTGGCACCTTGGATAAGTACCGTGATGAAAACCTAGCAATCAGGCATCATGCGTAGTTCTTCTACATGTTTCATCCATTCCATCCTCTCTCTTTGATCTTGACAATGTTGACCTATATACGAACATTTGGCTATCTTGTGAGCTATCTTCTGATGATCTTGCTTCCATTCCATTCATGTTTAGCCTTCATATTTATTTTCCTCCATTCATTCTAGCCTTTCACTATCCTTTTTCCCTTCTAGTCTTGATCTAATAAAAATGAGTAAAACATGATGCTATGAAGTCTCTTGACATGTCTACCCTCTTTGGACTGCATCCTTTCATGCTCTTACATTGCGCTTTTGTGGCTTATCCTATGCTAGCCTTTCATTGCTTATCCAAATGTGCTTTGCATGATAATTTTTCCCTAGCTTGGGTACTCTTGAGGAGTTTGACCTTGAGGATTTCTTCCCTCCATTTTAGTCACCAGCTTGCTAATCCCTCTTGTTCCCCACATTGCTAGATATTGGGACTGCACGATGTCATCTTGCTTGGAAGTTTGATGCCCATTTTGTCTAGGGGCATCCTTTGTACATATCTTATATGATCTTGAAAAAATTCCAAAAAAATTGATATATGATGCTGAAAAAATCCTAAAAAGCATAAAAAGTCTTGAAAAAAAAAAAAATTTAAAAATTCAAAAAAAAAAAGAAGAAAAAGTGCCTTGGTGAAAACCTAGAAATAGGTGCCTTGGTAGCAAAAAATACAAAAAAAATAAAAAAAGAGAAAAATTGCAATAAATCCAAGTGGTGAAAACCTGGAAACAGGCGCTACTTGAGGCCTTTACACCCCTATTTGTTAGCATGCATCATCGACACTTAGCCACTTTCCATCATGCCTTGACCTTATTTGACTTGGTCTGAAATTGGTCTTTATCTTTGTCTAGGGGGCATAACTGTTAGCATTGGTCCTTTAGGTGTGTTTGTCTCTTGGGGCATTTCACAACAGGTGTTTTTCAACACCAACCCAAACAGTTTTTTTCAACACTACCCTTGCGTCGAGTGTTTCTTAACACTTATCAGATGTCTTACCCAATAGTCTAAGTATGATGTGATATTTCTCATTAGTAGATGTGATAACCAGAGTCTGACTCTATGACCAACACACACGTGCTTAAACAATCAACTTGTTGAGATATGTTGACTTTATTTTTCTTTGTGTGCTATCTATGAGGATTTCTTTGATGAGTGGTCTCTACCTGAGAAGTTTTCAATGATGCATAGCTAGAAGACTGAGGGAATGAGAACATGTTTTATTTCTTTATCTTCTTGTGGGTATATATTGTTGGTCCTACCTATCATGAGCATTTATGCTGGTCTTACTTGACACTATGGATTGACAAGGTATTATCCTTGACTATTTTGCGAGTGCATGCTTCTAGTTATCCTGACTTTCATGTGTCTTGATACAAGCATAATCTCACCATATCAAACTTAGGTAATCTCACTACATTAGTCATCTTGACCTCCATGTCTTTGATGCCTAGGTGGGATTTCCACATTTCTATCTGATAAAGATCATACTCATATCCACATAGTTATGCTAGTGTGCATTGTATTATCTTGAGATGCTACCAATAACGCTCGATGATGATAATTAGATGTCTATAGGCATTGTGACCTTGCAAGTCAACCACTTTCATAGTAGCTTGCATTCTTAGGTTCATCATAGTTTAGTTTTTGCATCTTGCATATGGAGAGAGCTCTCCTTTTTATCATCTACGGACTAGTTGGTCAACTGTGCTCATTTTCTAATTCTTCTTGATCATATCTTTCATTTCTGATCTTTCATATCACATCATTTTCTATCCATTTTTGGACTCGAAATTGAAATCCGAGTCGCGTTTCCAAATTTTCTCATTCTTCTACGTAGTTGACTGACCTTTTGAGGCATAATTCTTTGATCTTTGATGGAATTTCTTCCTTTCCATGTCTTCCAAACTTCTAGTCTTTCATTCACCCCTTTCGCTTCCTCTCTCTGAGATTTGACTTAATCTTTATCCTATATCTTTTTCAGTCAAACTTCATCAACTTGGGGCATATCTTCACTGTTTGATGGTTATCCTATCATGCTCCATCCTTCGATTATGATTTATTGTGACTTGATCAGGTTTATCAATTTGTTGTTCTCCTCTATCTGATTTCGATTTCGATTCCGAGGGGGCAGTACCTATCAGCTTTAATCTTTGATTCAGCTTTATCATTCAGCTCAGCTTGAGATTTTTATTTTGAGACTTGATTATCACCTAGCAGTGACGGTGGTGATTTTGTCTTTCAATTTTTATCTCCTATTTTTTAGACTTGATTATTGCCTAGCAGCGACGGTGATAGTTTTGTCTAAGGCTTGATTTGCACCTAGAAACGATGGTGTTGGTCTTGTCTTTCAGCTTATGCTTATGCTTGTCCCGATGTGTTCCCAAAATTAACACACATCTAAGTTTTTTTGTGATCCCAACTCGATCTCACATTTCAACTTCATTCTTTGACTGCATGTGATCCCAAATTGATCTCACATTAGTCAAAGAGGGGCAAATGTATGCACCCTAAAATGGTCGCCTAAACTTTGGGCCCCATTTCTGCAATTTATCAAATCCCTAAATCAATATTTTCAAATATCAACAATATCAATTATATCAATTTCTTTGATCAAATCATAATAAATTCAATATTTCCTAAGGTTTGAGCCTTATTTAATTTAAAAGAGAAAAAATAAAAATAAAAATCTTATTTAATTAAGAGAACATGCTCCTTTTAATTAAATAAGATTTTTATTTTTATTTTTTTATCTTTTAAATTAAATAAGGCTCAAACCTTAGGAAATATTGAATTGATTATGATTTGATCAAGGAAATTGATATAATTGATATTGTTGATATTTGAAAATATTGATTCAAGGATTTGATAAATTGCTGAATGGGGGCCCAAATTATAGGCGACCAATTTAGGGTGCATACAATGATAAGCCGGCCAGGAGTCTAAGCTCAACTCGTACCCACGTTAGCTATACTGATTTGTAACACCAGAGATATCAATTGATAGAAATAGGTAGGTCAGGAGTCAAGCTCAACTTGAAACCTACACTATTTTCTCTTGACAATATTTCTCTATTCTCCAATAGAATCACTAATTTGATGGTGACCTGGAAGGGCTGAATCAAATGGGTAATGAGATATTGAAATTTGTAATATAACCAGAGATTCTAAGCTGATTTATTTCTTTGTTATGTTCTCCTCCCCAACAGAGTCGCCAATTTTTTGGTTCCTAGATAGGATTTTACACTCCATGAGATACCAATATGCTTATGATGGATATTGAGGATTGGTTAGTTCCAAATGTGAGCAATCTATAAGCAATTGGTCCAACTATAGGGATAAGACTACGCTCTTCTGCTTTTGGCTCTGCAAAACCAAGGTGGGTGCACCTGATCCAATAGTATTAACTCTAATTGATAGTTCTAACTCTGCCCCTTATTTCTTTATTGGATCTTTCAACAGATGAATATAGTGAGAAAGTACTAAACAAGAACCTATTGTTCATTGACTCTCCATCACTGGGCAGGATAATACATAAATGTAAATAAAAGTAAAGACTGGTAATGATTTGAATGATTTGGGATTATAAGGTTTGAATCACTCTTCTCAACACAAAGATAGGAGAATATAAGTTAGTGCCTTATCCATTGGGAAAAATATTAAGGAAAAGGATGAATACAATGGTGTCTGAAATTGGTCTTTATACATAAACACAAATACCTCAAGTCTTTCCTACTTATGAAAATCCTTCAAATAAACTCCAAGAACACATATTCCACTTTGAGCAATATTTAATCTAACTCTAGGTTGGAACTCAAAGCACCAATACATTCACATAAACCTTATGCAAAGATTTGAAGATTCAAAGAATAGATCAAAGGAGAGACAAAGATCTGAGATTTGTATTATGTATAACATTTCACCATGTGCATACAGTATCCAGAATAGTGAGCTTTGCAAGATAACAACATCAATCTGTACTTCTTCTCTATTGTTTGATAAAATGATATAAAAAATTACAATCCTTGACCAAAAGATAAGGTTTAAGAAATTTCTATCTTTTTAACACCTAAACTCCCAATATCTTTTAGAATGATCATAAAAAATCCCTTTATACCAAGGGATGCAACAAGCAACCAATCATTCTAGGGTTACAAAAATTAACCTAAAAAACCTATACCATAACCCCAAAGGGTTTACAATAACTGCACTGATGAAATAGATGAGATATTTGCAATTGAGTCGGTGTGCTTTATGTCTTCAATGCTATCCCTGGCTCAATTTTCACAAATTTGATTTCATCATCACACTATCCATCTGCAATGAATGGCCTTCTGTAACTTATTCAACCCTAATATTCATTAGGCTCGGCATCATAGGAAACAAAATTGGATTTTAGCTATAATTTATGTCTTCTGTATCCTTTCCCAACTACAATCTGTACTGAAGAATTCAATTCCTAGCCACCGCATCACTTTACAAGACTCACTGGTTCAAAAACCCTAGCAAAAACCTTGTAGGATATTTGAATTTGAATAAAAATGGTAATCGACTCAACTTTAAAATGTGACCGTTGATCTATTTTATTCCTGGCAGATCGGGCGGCTTGTAGAATCTCACAACAGTCAGCAAAAACCCTTTGAAAATCTTCTGCCACCTCATAAAACTCTCGACCAATGAAAACTGAGCACGTCGGTGATGAATTGGCACTTTGGACCCACTCCTTATAAGCCTTAGATCGAATGGTTGTCGTAAGGTCGCATAGCCTCAAAAGATTCTATGCGACGATACGACAACCGTCAAATCCTCCATCTCAGCATCCTTTAGAGTCTCTTGGGCCCACTGACATGTCTGCATACCTGAAAACCATAGCCAATCAAAACCTGACACCTCAGCAACACATGGCAATCGGTCCCACTGTTCTCTCGGCATCTAATCAGACAAGGGGCGTAAGATCACATGGAGAAAGAATATTCCATGCGATCAAGCACCGACCGTCGATCAAAAATCTCTGACACAGGCCCCACTAACAAGCTCCACCTCATTTGATGTGGACCAATTAAAAACCACCAACTACACACACCTGGTAGTGGACCCGCTGAAAGAAAAGATTACGTCACAAAAAGGAATCAACGGTTGTCCTATAATCTCATGCATCTAACACATCCTTTGTGAAGACACGCCCACCATTGATTTTTGCAGATGTTAGAGCCTTCTGACATGCTGACAAATAGGACCCACTACCCTTGCCAAATCACCAATAGGTGGACCAATCACAGATTGCCAACTGTGTAAATCTGTCGGACTGTCCCACGTCTTTGAAATGCTGCTTTATTAGGAGAGATCAATGGCCAGCATACGATCACAAACCTCTGACACATCGCTTGTGAAGATACGCCAACCTTTAGATACAGATGTTGTCAGAGCTGGGCCCAAGAAAGAAATAATGGGGAAACATAAGGAAAAATTAAAGTGCTAGACCTTAGCAAAAATCACACCGACGGACTTAGGAAAAATTAACGTTGGGCACATGGAAACTTAGGAAAAATTCAAGCACATGTGTTTATCAGTTTTTAAGTGACCCAAAAAGTAATGCTTAATTAGAACAGGGCTAGGGCACACTTAGGGTTTTTCTTGCAAACGACTAGATTTTTGAAATTTTGCCAAGGGTTTTAGCAGGAAAATGGGAAAGATAACTATAGAGGCCCAATAAAAATGTTAAAGCCATGGAATTTTTCACTTGTGCTAACAAGGATGAAGATGAGGAAAGGGCTATTACAACTTGGCTTTACAAAGGAAAAGAAACATCTGAACAAATCACTCTTGCTCGTGACTTAGAACAAGAACCATACAGTAAGGCCTTCAAAATCATGAAGCACTTCAGTTATAAAGGGAGTGGCCCTATAGGGGTGAATGATAATGGTTTTCTTAAGCAAATCGAAGCCACGGGTCATTGTACCAAGGACACCACAGGTCTAGGCTTCAAGAAAGTCTCGTTTCATCTAGGGATTAACAAGTTTGTACCAGTACTAGAGCTAGAACCAGAATCAGAATTCCAGCCAGAATCTAAAGACATTACCATAGTTGCAAATCTAGAGGATAGTTTTGACAAGGATACTTTTCCATATCCTATTCCCCCAAAATTTGCTGTACTGTTTGCAAAACCAAATGAACCTATTATACCTGTCCATCTGGTAGAGACTGATAGTGATTCTGATGACACCGCTTCAGTGCATTGACTCACATATGACCAATGGAGAACAATAAAAATGGCTAATCCCAATTTTCAGGGTGAACGGTACATACCACCACATTTCCAAAAGCAGTTTGAACAAGATCAACTTTAGCAAACCATTAATACTAAAAGAGATGAAGATGAGTCAGATGGTACAACTAGTGTTGATGGAATTCCCATATCAAGCATCACTGACTCACATGAATATGAGTTTGATTCTCTATCTGATGTAACTTTTGATAAAGATATAGATGTTTTTCATGTGTATGAAAACCTTTTCGAAGTAGGTGAAGGGTCTAGTGTTAGGATGACCGAGTGTGAATTTACTAACGCTAACATTCCCTCTACTTACACTATGAGGACTTGAGAGGAATTGAAAACTTTGGATGAGATCGCTCTAGGTCTTGACTTACTTGTCCATGCTTTCGATGGCTATACTATGAACGCACTTGAACCCACCACTTATCTTTCACTCTGCCATCCTGAACTTATCAACTAGAACTCTCCCTCTCCATCTAGCGAAGTCCTTATGTTCTAGAATGACTACACTCTTTCATGTTATCTTAACGATGTCAAACCTATAATGTTCTCCACTAGTGAAGAAAATATCAACATGATCGAAGCTGATATCAAGTATCTTAGTCATAAAATTAAAAGAAAAAAGAATAGGTTCTCTGCTAGTGAAAACCACATTGTGATAGTGTTAGAGCTGAAAAAAGTAAAAATAAAAGACATATCAGAGGGTGAAAACCTCTCTGAGGCGCCCAAGGATGAGATACTTGATACACTTCCCAGTCATTTTCAAGAGAGATCGTCAGTGTTGATTGAGCCGACACAATTAGTGAATTTGGGTATGGAAGCTGCACCTCAAATTATTCATTTGGCACAGTCACTATCTACAGAAGAGAAAGAAGAGTTCACCAATTTATTTCGAAGAAAGAAAATTAATTTTTCTTGGACTTACTCTAATATGCCTGGATTGGATCCCAATCTAATCATGCATCATCTATCTATTGCACCAGGCGTCAAACCTGTCAAACAAAAACTTTGAAAGATGCATCCACATGTGGCACTTTTAGTCAAAGAAGAGTTAGAAAAAATTCGCAAAGCTGGTTTCATCAGAGCTATTAACTATGCAGAGTGGATATCTAATATTGTTCCAGTTACAAAGCATGATAAATCTATCCGTGCGTGCATGGATTTCAGAGACCTGAATAAAGCATGTCCTAAAGATGACTTTCCATTACCCAATATTGACATGATAGTGGACATGATAGCTAGTTACCAAATGTATTCTCTAATGGACAACTTTTATGGTTATAATCAAATAAAAATCATGCCAGAAGACTAAGAAAGGATAACCTTCACATGTGCTTGGGGAACTTTCTGTTGGAATACCATGCCCTTTGGACTGAAAAATGTCGGAGCTACATATCAAAGAGCTGTCACTACTATTTTTCATGACATGATGCACAAAAAAATGGAAGACTATGTACATGACACTCTGGCTGAAAGCATGCAATAGAAAACACATCTTGCGGATCTAGGTCCTATACTAGATCGAATGGAACAATTCAATCTCAGATTCAACCCAAAAAAGTGTGCATTTGGTGTCACTTTTGGAAAGTTGTTGGGTTATATCATATCTGCTAAAGGCATAGAGGTAGATCTAGAGAAGGTTCAAGCTATCATGGAGATGCGTCCACCAAAGAACATCAGTTAGATGAGAGGACTTCAAGGTAGACTACAATCTATTTGGCACTTCATTGCACGACTAGCCGATAATTCATAGCCATTCACCAAAACTCTACATAAAGGTGTGACTTATGAGTGGAACAAAGAATGTGACAAAGGGCTCACTCAAATCAAGAAATATCTTAAAAAACCACCAATCTTGATGCCTCTTATTCATGGGAAACCACTCATACTTTATATTTTCGCTACAAACACATCTCTGGGTGCTTTATTGGCTCAAGAAGACCAAAATAAAAAGGAAAGAGACATTTATTACATCAACAAAACTCTGGTCTCTTATGAGATGAACTATTCAGTCATTGAAAAAGCTTGTCTAGTAGTGGTGTTTGCTTCATAGAAATTATGGCACTATATGCTTTCTCACACTACGAGACTTATTGCTAAAATTGATCCATTAAAGTACTTACTTAGTAAAGTTTCCCTCATAGGCAGACTGGCAAAATGGGTCATGATACTCAGTGAGTTTGACATTGAGTATGTAGAGAGAAAGGCTATTAAAGGACAAGCAATTGCAGATTAGTTGGCAGAAGCCTGTCTCAAGGATCATCAACCATTGAAAATTGAGTTCCTGGATGAGTCTATCATGCTTCTCACACATCAAACATGGAATATGTTCTTTGATGGATCTTTCACCAAGCAGGGGTTGGGTGCCAGAATACTATTTGTCACACCACATAGATACTCTTTACCAAAGGCATATAAGATGTTGTTCCCTTGCACAAATAACATCGCTGAATATAAAACTTTAATCAATGGCATGAAGATAGCTATTCAATGGCATGTGGATGAGCTTAAGGTCTTTGGAGACTCCCAATTGGTCATCAATCAAGTCAATGATATCTATCAAACCAAGGATGAAAAGCTGGTGCCTTATAAACGGATTGTGGATGATCTCAAAAAGTACTTTTCACACATCACTTTCTAGCAAATTTCAAGAACAGATAATAAAGAAGCTGATACCATGGATACTCTTGCCTCCATGCTACAGATGCTAGAAAATGACTTCAGACATGAATTCCTGGTGGAGACATTACTCTACCCAGCCTACAATACCCCTGAATCTAGGATGATCTATTCAGTCATTGGACATGATTCATCTCACTACCATCATATTTACTCCTACCTCTGGGACCAAATTATCCCAGACACTTACACCCGGAATAAAAAGTGCCACCTAATCTGTAGTTCTTCACGCTATGCCATAGTGGCTAATGACTTGTATAGGAGAGGTCTAGACGGTACCCTCCTTAGGTGTCTAGAACCTGACGAGTCCAAACATGCATTAGCTGAGGTACATGAAGGCATCTGTGGTTTTCATTCAAGTGGCCTGACATTAGCTCGTAAAATTATTAGAGCTGGTTACTACTAGCTGGATATGGAAAAAGAAGCTATACAATATGCTAAATCTAGCAAGTAGTACCAATTCCACAGAAATTTGATCCACGCTCCTGCAAAGGAGCTCATTTCCTTCATTAGTTTCTGGCCATTTCAGCAATGGGCCTTTGACTTGGTGGGTCAAATACATCCATCTTCCTCAAGAGGACACAAATTCATTATCACAGCTACAAACTATTTTACTAAGTGGGTCTAAGCAATGCCTCTCACTATAGTTGATGGCAACTCTGTAGTAAGATTCATACTAAATTACATCATTTGTAGATATGGTTTACCCTCCTCGATAATCACTGACAATGGGGGGTAGTTCAAGAACAAGGATCTAAAGGAATTATGTACTAAGTTTAGAATCATTTAGCATTGGTCCTTGATCTATTATCCCTAGGGAAATGGATAGGCAAAAGCTTCCAACAAGACAATCCTCAAGATCCTGCACAAAACAGTTCACAAATTTGGTAGAGATTGGCACCTCTAGATTAATCTGACTTTATGGGCCTACTAACAAGCATTTGAACTCCAACAGGGGCTACGCCCTTTGCCTTAGTCTACGGTGCGGATGTTGTGTTGCCTATTGAGGTCGAGATTCCTACATTGCGAGTCTCTCTGAAGAACCTCATTACTGATGAAGACATTAGAATATCTTGGTTACAAGAGCTAGAGTTATGGATGAACGTTGGCAAGTGGCATTTGATCATCTAAGAGTATACCAGAAAAGAATGTCTAAGAGCTACAATAAGAAATTCAGACCAAGGGAATTCCAAGTGGGTGATCTCGTCCTAAGAGAGAACCCCAAGAATCAACAACAAGAGATACAGAAGGGAAAGTTTGAACCAAACTGGATTGGTCCCTACATTATCACTGCAATATTTGGGTTTGGTGCTTATCAACTATCTACTACTGAAGGAGAACAACTCAAAGAGCCGATCAATGCTCTAAACCTGAAAAGATTCTACAGTTGAGACATTTTTTGTGTGCTCATCTAAACTAAACACACTTACACAATTAGGAAGTGAAGTACTATCTAGCACAATACCCTATGTGCACGCAAACTGGTGCAAGATAAAAATAGACAACTGATAAAAAAGAGAGTCTGACGATAGTCCAAAGGTCAATCAAAAGGGTTGACCAAGTTTGACTAAAAGTCAAACTTCATCTAATGACTCTAAAATAAGCTATAAGTTTGCCCTTAAGCTACTAGCTTTGACTGGCATGCAAATCAAGATAGTTGACTAAAAGTCAACCAGTGTTGACTAAAAGTCAACTATGCTCTGAATTACATGGAAGAAAGTTCCTAGGGCATGCTAAGCTCTTAGGAAGGTGCATGCATGCAAATCGAGATAGTTGACCAAAAAGTCAACTAGGGTTGACTAAAAAGTCAACCATCACCGAATGGTGCAAAACTGATAACCTAAGTTCGAGGGGGTGAAGGGAACACCCGGTTTAAAAATCGAGACGAACAAAGGTAATTTGACCATTGTTGACCAAAAGTCAACTGAACTTGATGTTGGTCAAAAGTAGAGATAATATCCTTGAAAGATAATTATTGTGAATATAAGGGGTTGTCATAACCCTCTTATCAATTAAATCGTTATCTAGATTATTAACTTAAAAAGAATAATTTATTAGATAAAAAATGTTCTAAACCTTATCTAAGTGAATTAAATATCAATATTCCTTTATTAAAATTAAAAGCCTAACATTAAAATTAATTAACATATTCAAAGCTTATAAATCTACAAAATAACTCAAATCTCGAAATAATAATTAAACTACTAAAACAACTTCATAATCTTAGTTGATATAAACAATCTATTGAAATAAATATTTTATCGTTTAAAATATCTAAACTCAATAATAAATAAAGCGAAACATTATTACCAGATGAGGTTATTAACAATTCCAACACAACGATCTCCCTATAAACTTATTTAACTTAATATTAGAACATCTATAAACTAATATAGAAATTTAACTATCTAATTACCTAAGTAAATAATAGAATGTTATTAGCAAATTAGCTATAAATAAACTAATTTGAAACGACACAAATTTAAGTCTAAAATACTAATCTATTTAGCATATATGCTTGTATCTTAATCAAAACTTTATTACCCTAAGACACACATTCCAATATTCAACTAAAAGAAAAAATTTACACAAAAGGGAAAACGAAATATCTATGTTTTAAAAAAAAACAAACCCTACCCCCTGTTTGCACACTGCAGAAGGGGAAGGAAAACGGAGAGGGCGGAGATGAAGCGCCCGCGCGCTCGCAAAGCATAGCGGCGACGGGGGCTAAAAGAAGAGGAGGATTGGAGGAGGGTTACGGTGGCGGACGGGCGGTGGTTTACGGTAGCGGACATGGGTTTGGGAATCGATGCAGGAGAGGGAAACGGCGGCGCCCGTGGCGACGCTCGCGGCGGCGGGAGGAGAGGCGGAGGTGGACGGTGGAAGCAGAGAGGGAAGGAGGTGGGGAGTGGGGAAGATGGCGTCGAGCACCGCCCCGACCACCACACAGTGGTGGTGCGGGGGGCAGCCGCCGCCCCACTACAAGGGCCTGTGGTAAGGGCTCAGCCCGCCCAACCCGACAATGGGCAAAAAAAATATTTTATTTAAAATATTTTCCATAAGTGCACAACGCTTAAAGAAATTTATAAAGCATTTTTTTTTTTAATTAGATTTGATAAGGTTTTCTCCCCTTTTAATCTATAGCTTATATATATATTTTGAGGAAATATTATAAAATTATATTTCATTTAGTGGTGTTAACAAAATTCCCTGAATTCCCAAACAGGGGATATTAGGAGGAATTTAAATTAAAATTTGAAGATATAATTGGGCTCCATAAATTAAGATATACAACTTGTATTGTTTAAAATTTTATTTTGAGTATTTAAAATTTTATTTTTTTTAAAACTCAAAATAATGCTAAGTATGAAAATAAATAATTTTCAAATAATTTGTCTCATACGATTTTTTTTAAATAATCCACTCCAAATTTTCAATGCATTTATATTTTGAAAATAAATGTATATGGATTAACCATGTTAAGACAAGGTTACTAAGTTTTGTTTTAATGATAAAATTAACATGAACATATCTAAAGCAAAATAATCAAATAAATCTTAATAACTATAAGAGCATAAGAGCAAAATTTTCCTCCAAATTTCATATAATTCTTCCATTAAAATTTCAAGGAAAATTTGTAATAAATAAGTCATGGAATCCATTTCACCATATCCATTTTCTTCCTTACACAAATTATCAGTTAAATACATAAAATCAAATGTTTGGTTTACAAGGAATCCCTGATTCCAAATTTAAGCAAAAAGCTTGAATTAAAATTTTTACAACAAAGTTTTCAACAGAGGTTTTCTTCAAACCACAATCCACAAGCCTTGCATCTCCTGGGTACCTGTTTAAGCATGGTTGACCATGGAGGTTCACCTTCCAACCTAGGCCTTTTCAAGGCCACCCCGGATCTAGGGAATCCAATATGAAACGAGGTACAAACAGACGACCATAGCAAGAAGGAAATAAGCAAGACACAAAGACAATCATTTGATACTCCCAACTGGGTTTTACAAGGGGAATGCCTCCAAGAGACCTTCCTGAAAATGGGATAGAGGTGGACTACCAGGTGGAGAAGCCATAGTACAATACAGATTTCCCAAGCCACACATGGACTTGGGATGACCATCTTCAAAAAAGATAAAGTCTAAACTCCTTATGCCCCCCCAAAATGCCCAGAGGCCATACTTGGCATCATGGGTATCATGGAACCCCATGTTTATCACTCCATGCATGACAGACTCTGCACAACTTGGGTCTACTACCTCCTACCCCCTTCAAGGTTACTCCACTCTCCCTAGGGTGAGTAAGTCTTGAAGAATCCCATCCCAAAATTATACACGAATAAAACACAACAAACGAAAAGCCCAAAAAAAATTCAACTTGAAAATAACTAGAAATTTACATAGGACTCCATTAATGGAGTTTCAAGCTCAAGAATATCAAGAAATAAAGAATTTTACTCTATAGAAGACCAACCTTACTCCAAAGCTAAGGTGTATTGTGATTTTGAGGAGAGCTTTCCTTCCAAGTTCTTTCCTCCAAAAGGCTTCCTCAATTCAGAATCTATCTCTAAGAATAGAGAGTGGGTGAACACCCAACTCCTCCTAAAACTTTCCCTAAATAGGCAAACCTCCTAAAATGTAGGGGCCAATCAGAAGAAGGAAAGAAACTTCCATTCCCTTCTTCCCACTTGCCTTCATTCATCATAAATGGAGTTGAATGCAAGTTTGGGAAGAAGAGAGAGGTTAACTAAAACCTCACAACTCTTCAATCTCGTCCAAAATGAAAACCTTGATTTTAGAGGGTTCATTAATGAGTTTTAAAGCTCTTAATGGGTTGAAAATGACCCCTAACCCCTAAGGTATCAACCTGGGTAGCTAAAAATGACCCCAGTTAGCCTATGGGAGCCCAAAAGACCCTCCTACCTAAAGTTTATGCACAAATTTTTGGTCTTGGTTGACTTCTAGAAAATTCCCAAGCCAGGGTTAATTGATCCTACCCTAAGGTTACACCCTAGTCAAGCCCTTGACCCAAACAATAATAAAATACTTAACCATGTCAACACTTAAGCCATATTTTGCCAAATTTGGCACATTTAATAAAACAAAAGACATGGCTAATACACATAGACATTTGCTAAATTAGATACACTCATGCAAACCACATATATGAATAAAAGACTATACAATGAGGTCCATGTCTCTTTATACAAAGAAGACCTTGGAATGCATGGTATAAACATAGGTTCCAATATTGGATCCCCGCATTTAGATCTATGGTCAACTTGTTTTGCACACTCATTGCGCACATTAGTAGGTCCAATAAACATGATATAAACATAATACATCAATATACCATGGTTTAAAACTATGTCTCTAAATCAGTTAACTAAGCATAACTTCGGTTTCCTAAACCAAATTTTCATCACAATAGTTTTAAAACATCATATAACATCACATGCAACATAATTGTAACTGAAACTGAATCATAACATGAAGTATCTCTAGTGTACCCTAATTACTTAATTAGGTACCGAACATATAAAATAGGATTCAACAGATCCTCAAATACATAGGTGTCCCGAATAGTCAAGTATGTCTGTGAAATAAGTATTGAAAGCATGGTAAACATAATAGTAATAGTATGACTGTTTGGTAGGTCTCACATGTACATACTTTATTTTAAAAAAATCTTTAAAATTGTAAAATGTCCTAAAAAAATGATTATCTTAGTGAAAACCTCGTAAACAGGCACTTTGATGTATCTATTATCCTAGTGAAAACTTGGTAAATAGGTGCTTTGATAATAATAAAAAAAAATTGAAAAATACAAAAATACAAAAAAATAAAAAAAAAGAGAAAAAAAAAGAAAAAGAGAGAAATAAAAATAAATAAAAAAAGAGAAAAGTACAAAAAAAATTGAAAGATAAAAAATGTGTCATTGATGAAAACCTGGTAAACAAGCGTCATGGTAGCAAAAATAGAATCTCTGCTAAGATGGTGAAAACATGGTAAACAGGTACCTCTTGTTCCCCAATGCTATACCTATTGCAGCATCGCTTGGTTCTTGCTTTCATGCTTTAGTTTTCTTTCATGCTTTAGTTTGTTTCCTACTTTAGTTTTCTACCTCATGCACTTTCTCTCAGTTATCTTCGAGATTCTTCTCGACTCTACATGGATTGAAACTAGTCACACTTGGGGGCACCTTCCTAGTCTAGGGGGCATTGTCCTATCATTTTTGGAAGTATTTCTCTTGCATCAGTCACTAGTGGTTCTCACTGTGTCTGCCTACTGATGCCTAGCTACTTTTGAGATTTCTCTCCTTGAGGATCTCTTGTGTATCGGTAACCAATGGTTCTCACTATGTCTGCCTACTGATACCTAGCTATCACTTGGATCTCTCTTCTCAAGGATTCCTCGTACATCAGTCACTAGTGGTTCTCACTATGTTTGCCTGCTGATGTTTCATTCGCTCTCAGATCTCTCTCCTTGAGGATCTCTTGTATCAGTCACAAGTGGTTCTCACTGTGTCTGTCTGCTGATACTTCATTAGTACTCTGATTTCTCCTTGAGACTGTCTCTCACGTCAGTCACCGGTGGTTCTCACTGCATTAGCCTACTATCACCGTCTTGTTGAGACTTCTCATGTTGTATACTTCTGATTTGACTACAATCCACTTAAACTGAAACTAAAACTAAAAAAATGATTTGTAACTCTCTGAAGCATGTTGAGCTTTTATTTTGTGTGTTTTTCTTTTCTCTTTATCATTCCTCCTCGAGCAACTCTAAGACATCTCTCTTCACTGAGAGAAGTGAAGACTGGGGGGCATGGTCTTTCCTTTGCTTTCTTTTTGTCGGTTTAGTTCCAATGATCCAATGAATCTATATAAGAGGGGTGTCCACTATGAGAGCCTTCATCACATGTTGGATGGCCATGTGTACCTTGACTCCTTTTATATGGAAAATTTGGTGAGGTTGGTTCTTCTCCTTGTTTGTTTGAGTGACTTCTTTCTGCTATAAGTGAAATTGCAAACGCTCGTCCTGCGAAGTGAACGTAAGGGTCACTGCAAGCACCTTGATATTCTTATCATTCTTTAGCAAAAGGAAGAAAATCTCATGTGTCTGGCGTGTCTATATGCAAGCAACATTCTAGTCATTCTAGCAACTATGCTTTAATGCCTATGTTAACTTGCTAAATCAAAAGGAATAGGTGTTCAGGTCATTCTGGCTTCTTGTGCCTTAATGCTTACACCTCATTCTGACAAATTTAAGACTAATGTCATATTAATATTCTCATGATGGAAGTGTAAGTGAGGGTTGTATGACATCTTACAAACATCTATTACTAAAACTCCATGATGATAATCAAATGGGTTCAACAACCAAGTCCTAGGGTTTACATCTAGCTTGGGATTGCAGTTTTCATTATGGGCTTGCATTGAGACAGTGTGTTGGTGCTCTCTTTATTTTTTTCTTCTAGATTCATTTAGTGAAGGTTCTCATCTTCAGTCCTGGGTTCATCTTGGCTGTACAAGTGTCAGATCCTCACTCTTGATCTTCAAACATTCTTTTGGTTAGTATCTGTCATGTATTGCGACATCCTGCATGAGATGATTAGTACCATATCCATTGCATTTTCATTGCATCCATAAACTCATATGCATACATTATACATTTACATATTCATATACATGTGCATTCATTATAAGCATAAATCAAATCATACATTGCATTTATTCATCTCCCATCTATCATTGCATTCCACATTACATACTCATATATAAAATAAAACATGTGCATATTCATCTGCATATATGTAAAGGAATCATGTGCATCTCATATCTAATCCATACATCTAAGCATATACGAAACATCTCATAAACATCAAAATCTCAAGCAATATATACACAAACACAATAATGCCAAAAGTCGGGCTCATATATATATATATATATATATATATATATATATATATATATATATATATATATATATATATATCAATGTCAATACAATCAAAAGAATGGTGCTACTCAAGCACAATCTATAAAAAATGGGGTGAATATATATGATATGTCCTGAAGCTAACTTTTCCCTGGTGGAGGTGGAGGTGGTGGTCCCTGTGGAGGTGCTTGCGGTGGTTCCTATGGTGATTCCTGTGGTGGTGGTCCTTTTGGAGTGGCCCATGCCCCAGCATACTCTGAAAATGGTAGAACCTGCTCTGCTAAATCCAGCACTACACCCACATAAGATCATAATAATAGGCTGGCTGTGCAGCCTCATATCTCACCTCAAGCTATGCCCTAGCTAGTGCCTCCTAGAGCCCTCTGATCTCTCGATCCTGCTCTGCTACTTGGGTCTCCTGCATGATGACTTGTGTGTGGAAGTCATCACACTCCTGCTACACCTATCTAATCCTCTCTTGGCTCTTCCTGAGAGCTTCCTCTAACTATGGCACTTGCCCTCCCGCAGGTGGATCCTACACATCTATATCATCACCTTGTACCCCCTTGTCAGGAGGTGCCTGCTAAGAGGTGTCTCCTATCTACTTCCTAGTGGACCTATCCTGGGTCTCACTACCACCAGTGCCTACATCTGACCCCATCTACCTAGGAGGAATGGGAACCTATCTAGTCATTGGTCTCAAAACCCTCTGTTGCTACTGCTGCTGAGCAACTTGCTACTATGCTGGTACCTACTACTACTATGCCTATTGTTGTGTAGGCTGCTGTTGTACCACTTGTTGTTCCTATTAGCCCATGCCAACAGGATCTATGAACCTAGGGTATGGATGTGCCAAGATATAATCCCTATATGCAGGTGTCATCCGTGCATTGGTCACATCTTCCATGTAATCCCACTGAGCTAGTGGTATCTATGCCTCGATCATGCACCTACCCTAGTCTAATCTCAGTTTCCAGCCCTTCTTTGTCTCATTGATGAATCGGGCATAGGTACAGTACTCCTGGGAGACATCTTGAGGTCTCCCAAACTGTCATATGACCTGTGTGAGTGGAAAGCATTCAATGATAGATATGGTGCATCCGATTAGAGGATGTGAGAAGAACATCTGTGGGAGCTCTTGCATGGTGTCATCCCATATCTCTATAGCTTCCCACGGTCTCCATATAACTGCAACCATGTCATCTACTTGCCCTCTCCACTACTCTATCTTACCTAGTGCTGGTTGAGTCATAGGTTCAACGTACTTGTAGATATATGGCTCTAAGGGGTGCTAAGTATCATGAAAGACTAGGCTACATATGAGGAGATGCTCCTAGGCCCATATCTGCAAAATGAAAACACTTGCGGCCATGGTCCGCGCACTCTGATACACGATCTTGTGCATCTCATAGTACATATGTGTGAGCATGCACTCACCCCATCCAAACCTCACAGCTGGCCTATCCAGCATCTGTTGTAGCATGCGCCCCCAACCGCACTCTAATCCATCCTGTCCTTGATCTAGTACCAAGTAACAACTCAAAAATATGGCTAAGACCATGGCTAATCTATGACTAGCTCCATACATGCTGACCAAGTCCTCCCACGAGATGGCTCGGCCCATCACCAACTCATCCTGAAAGATAGTCCTCAGTGCCAGTGTGCCCACTCTCAGCTGAATCTCATACTCCACATGGGCCCTATGGAATGGTATCCTCAGAATCCTATATATATTCTCAGGGGTGACGTTCATCTCCCCCATCGGCAAGTGGAAGTTGTTCATCTCCAAGTGGAAACACTCAACTAATGCACATAGTAGTCCATGATTCAACCAAATGTTAGGAAATCATGTAGATAAGATAATCCCAGCCCATCGATGTGGGCACCCTCAGCATTGCTCAATCTCTGAACTAACTCACCGATAATTGGGTGGTGAGACTGAAATGCAATATTTGGGAAGTCAACCTACAAGGAAAGTGATAGAATTCGATCAGTATCTCAATCATGATGGCTTTTCAAAGAAATAACAATAAGTGAGCCTATGCATCTATCCTAAACACGAATCTTGGACACTCTAATTGGCTAATTTTACGTAAAATCAGATGTAGACTCTAAAATGTTGCAACAGATTCCCAAGTGAGATTTCTCTATTGCACGAGACAGGATCACTGTTCGCACGAGAGTTCATCACTGAGGATGAAATCTCGCGCGGCATCACTGGGCACCTCACACGAGCTCGCGGAGGAGGCCTATGCAATAAACCCCTAACCTTCATGAGGAAACCATTTCCTTGTGCGAGAGGCGACCTTGACTGACGTGAGGAAACTATTTCCTCGCACAACATTGGATTGACTAAGCCCTAAAAAGCATTAAAATCTACCTAAATCTCCTACAAAGTGTTTAAAAACTTGAAATACGAGATGGTTGTTCGACTACTTACAGGTGCATCATACTCCGATGGCCAGTTGTGTCGTCGAGAGTGCTCAAATCGATGCAAATGCACTAGCATGCTCTCCATCTCTCTCAGAGCTCTCAAATTCACTAAACACAAAAGTGAATAATGAATTGAAAATGACCCATCTGAGCCTTATATAGCTTTTGACCTAATTTTTAAAAGTGCTTCATTTTGCGTGAAAACTTCACCCTTGGCTAAACTGACTGCTTTGAATCCATTTTTGGGATCGAAATTAAAATCTGACACTCTTAGATAACTCGAAATCATGTTTTAAATTTATGGGACCATCGAGATCAGACGCTTGTGCAGTCAACCTTGCAGTAATCTTGTCTCGTCATCTTTTTCTCAAGATCTTTAATGTTTTCATCAAAAGTCAACTTAGTCAAATTTGGCCAACCTTGGTCAAACTTGGTCAACAAGACTTCTAAATGACTCTGAATCTCTCCTGCAACTTCTCAATTCTTCTGTAATATATTATGAGTTCTTCTAGACCTCTTATTTTATCTATATCTACAACCTTTTGTTGTCAATCATCTTTCTGACGTATCATCTTTCAATTTCTCTCCTGAGGGGGCAGGTTGATAGCATCATTGAATCTTGTCGAATCATTCTCGAATCACTCTGATCTGAATCAAAAGTCCTCGTCGCTTGGGGCATCTCTTCACCAGGGGCATCTTTGGGCCTCACACCTTGTCTTCTTGTCATCTATCTTTTAGGTATCTGAGAAATCTAACTCGTATCCTTAAGGATCAAGCTTCATTCTAGAGATGGTTCTCGAAATCTCATTAGGTATTGGAGCAATCTAATCCTGATCCCTGAAATTTAAGCTTCATTCTAGAGATGGATCTTGAAAACTCTTTTAGACCATTATCTGGGCAATCTAACCCGGGTCTCGGAGGACTAACCTTCATTCTAGAGATAGTTCTAAATCTTAATTAGCTATCATCTAATCTCAACAAGTATTGGGGCAATCTAACCTTGATTCTATTCTTCTCTCAAGTGGTAATCCAATCGTTGTCTTCACAATCTAACTTAGACTTCGGAGAATCATGCTTCATTCTGAAGTGGGTTCTACATCTTGATCTGATCGGTGTCTTGGCAATATAACCTCGACTCTCAAAGGTTAAGCTCTGTTCTGGAGATAATCCTAAAAACCTCATCATTTGTCACATCAGACTATTCTTTGAATCAATGCGCTACTAGCACATCAATTCAAAGAGGGGCAAAATGTAATACCCCAAAATTGGCACCTTACAATTCTAATCAATTTTGGTGCATTCCTTTGAATTTCTACATCATTAAAGTCCTAGTGTACTAGGTAATTCTGTCTCCTAATTGACTTTATTTGACTTGGTGTCAAATGCAAAAAACCCTATATTTGCATTAATCATACACTATATTTAATTCTTAAATATTTGACATTTATAGGCTAAATAATCCCTATGATTAATTAATTTAATTCTAAAGTCCTAGTACTTTAAATTAAATTAAATTAATTCCACCCCCTTTAGCTAATACACATCAAAGGAATTAAATTTTATTTGGTTATTTAAATGAATTACTCTCATTTGGATTTAATAATTCAAATAATTTGAAAAGCCACCCATGTGGCAATAATTCATTTTCTTAATTAAATAATATCCTTCAATTTGTCTCACCTTCCTCCATGGAAATAAAGAGTCAGCCGTTTCTTTCCATGAAACTCTTCATCCTTTTCCCAGGCTCTTCTATATTATGAACCTCTTTTTCCTCATTTGAGGAGGCAATTTTGAGAGCACTAAAACTATAGAAATTTTTTGTCTGACTTTGATATTTCTTACGTTATTTCCTCATTGAAATTTAGAGTAATTTCATTTATTAGTGTAATCTTGCATACTCATTTTAATCTAGTTTACTTACTATATGCTTAGATTAATCCTCATCTTGCACTTTTCAAGGTTCCTAGATTAAAATCTGCATTCTCATATTTCTTTTAAGTTCATAGCTTAATTTGCACTCTCATTTCTAGCTTAATTCAATTGCATTCATACTTAGCTTTGAAAATCCTCTATTTTAGTGATTGATCTATTGTTGTGGGGCTCTCATTCTGAGAGTAATTCAAACACCCCACCTAAATAGGAGGTGACAGGTTGATTCAATCGATATTGTGAAGTGAATAATTCATATTCATTGTCATAATTCACACATTTGAGCAATGACTATGTCGAGTCTATGGCTGAATTAGAGGTCAACATTCAGACATAAACACCCTCTACCATCAGATTCTTCATCAGTGACACCTCCCTCGGCAAGGTATCATTCTTTCTTATTCTTGTCCTTGAATATCCTGGGTTTCTCCTTCCTGTCATTGTCAGGACATTTAGAGGCAATGTGTCCAATTTTATTATATGCAAATCATTTCAATGGTAGCTTACCTTTGTATTTACCTTTTCCTTTAGGTAATATTTTTGCAAAAAATGCTTCCTGTTAGCTTGTGGTGACTAATCAGGAAAGTACTATCCAGGAAAGTACTGTACACTTTTCCTCCCGACCTTGCCGGGGTTCGGGGAAAATTTTTTTGAGGCCGACTACTTTTTTTGGTTTTTTGGGCCGACTACTTATAACTCATTCTAACCCTAAAGCGGGAAAAAAAATATTGTATAATATGGCTTAGGGTTAGGGATTTTTATAAAGTATGATTTTAGTACTTGCGGCAGAATTGGGTTGTAAGGGATTACGGATTGTAATCAGGTTGTAATCACTGGATAATAATAATATTGGACTCGCTGTTGGTGGATGTAGCCCAGGGATTGGGTGAACCACGTTAAATCTATGTGCCATTGTGTTCTATTCTGTGTGGTTTATTATTTTCTGATATTAGTTATATTTGCACATAATTGTTATTTCTGCCTTGTTAATCCTAACACTTCCAATTCTTCTTGCTCTCCTTCTTTAGACATGACCGATTCATAATTATTAGAGTAAAATGTTGAAATGTTGTTAGATATCTCATTTCCTTTCCTAGACGGTGCAATAGTCAATGATGACTTGAAAGCATCTTCCACTTTAGGCATACTATTTTCATAATTGCTTAATTCAAATGTAGTCAACTTTCCTATTATTGCATCAAGAGTAACAATAATAGTTCCTAGATATTTGAACTCTTGAATAGATGAAACTCTAATAGCATAGTGAGGTAAAATAGTTGTCAACACTGTTATTACCACATCTTCAGGAATATTACCTCTAGTACCTCTGATAGAATCAACAACCTCTTTGATTCTTTGATTGTTTTTCTCTATGTTCTCATTTTATTGCATTTTCATTTCATCATATTTTCCTCTCAAGCTATCAACTTTTGCCTTTTGCACATGTGGATCTCCACCATAGACAATTATCAACTTCTCCCACATTTCATTTGTAGTATCCAAGTCTTTTACATCTATAAATCTGACCTCTAAAAGGGTACTTGCAATTACTTCCATAGTAGCAGTGTGTTCTTGTCTGATCGTCAACTAATCTACATTCGAGACTCCTAAAGAGATAGTATATTTAGTAATCACATGATCCCAATACTGATCACCCATTCCTTTTAGGTATAACTTCATTTGATCGTACACCATAGGGTGACCCCACAATAGTCGGTTACACTTTTTTAGACATGCTAATTTTTGCTGAAATAACACATTTTTAATACAATATGATAATTTAAGCCTTGAGAGGTTCCATTTGAAGGCATTAATAACAAACATGGTTAGCGCAAAGGCTCTTAGATTAAAAAAAATATTGATATAACATCTATACTCCTCATTTATACTTACAATGGAGTCTCCTTTGCACCCATTAAAATGCTGACAAAAAATCACTTTGACTTTATCTTTTGGTAGATCAAATGAATCCATTTGACAAACCTATCTATGTAGTTAGGTACTATTGAGAAAAGTCTTTCCAATGATTATAATGTTAATATATATTAAGTTTATTATGAATTTGTATTTTTAGTTTTACTAAACATAGATATTTTACCATATGTCTACCTCTATGTTTGACGCTTATGGAAAAATAGTAAATGAGAGGAACACAAATCTAAAAAATATATATGCCCTAGGTATTAAGTTCTCTTTCTATCAAAAAAAAATGAAATTGGACAAATACATGACAACTTCTAAGCTATGTAGTCAAGGTATGTTAAAATTACAGTTTACTCAACTTCAAATGATAATAAATATGCAATAATCTTGATAATGTCACCAAACCAATTGCATGCCCTCCATATGGATGTTACAAAACTAAACTTGAAAAAATCACATTGATATCTATTTTTAAAAAACATTATGCTCTATGAAAATAATGTAACTCTTTGAAAATGACGTTTTCAACAACATTCCAATTTTTATGGGAGAAGGAAAAAACCATTCAAATAAATTCAAATATAAAAAATAAAAATGTATTTATAATCTTGAAAAAAAATCTTAAAAGACTCTAATTTACTTCATCTACTGATTTCAAATAGTTTAACGACAATGTGCATATGAATCTAAAAGTTATTTTAAAATGTAGAGTTCAGTGTTCGTTCGGGTAAAAAAGTGCAACCCACTATTGTGGGTTCACCACATACTAAATAGTTTTCTCTTGTAAACTTAGGACCTTCCTTTCGCATTATCTTTGGATCTTTGCCTCAATCCGTTAAGCTTCACCACAATATAGAGGAACCAGGCTTTGATACCAATTGTTAATACTAAGATCAGATTACTGAGAGGTGAGGGTTTTATCCTTTAAAACTTTACCACAACATTCACAATTTACCTGTAATGGAAATAAATAAAAATCATAACCATAAGTTCATCCAAAAAATAATGAAACACTTGACAAACTAAAATCAATAAAAAACCATGGTAGGGATTAGTACCCACTAAATGATGTGCTTTCCTGAAGTGTTTCCTATGAGGAGCTTAACCCTATTAGGAGTTTTACAAAAATAGCATTAGATGCTACCTGATTAAGGGATTTACCTTTAGGATTGTTAAAACCTGTACCTTGTCAAGAGTAGCCTTGTTAAAGGACTTTAAAAAAAAAAGCTAATGTGCCACCTTATTACATGAATTATAATAGGGACCTACTAGGATCCACTGTGTTAAGGGATTTTGACTATTTTAACTATTAGGGAACTACATGAACAATGATCTATAAAATAGCGCCACCTCTACTTGATCAGATCCTCTGAAGTACACAATGTCTCCCCAACACACTTATCTCTTCTCTGGATTGATCAAAACTTGCACTTTTCACTGCACTTGCTTTACACACAATCAACACTAAAAACTTTCAACTTCATCCAATATATATTGTTCATCAAGCCTTTAAGTTTTCTACCACCTTAGAATTTCCCTAAATGACATACAATTTAAATTTCAATCTGTGTGGTTAGGTCTAGTGCAACATACAACAATATTAAATGTATACAATAAATTTCATACACTGCATCATCCAATACAATGATTTATATAGAAATTTGAGTTTAGGAGTCAAACACGCTTTGACTATAGACTTACTTCTTGAATCTTCTCCACACACTAGCATCGAACAATGTGATTTTAGATCAACACCTCCAATATTTAATACACGTCATCAAATCATTACTAACTTAACATCGATCAGCGCAACACTTTCATCGATCATCGATTAAAGATTTAATCATTGTCAGTCAAGAAATTTAACACTTTAACCTATTAACAACTCCTAATTTGTTCTTCAGTCTTCTATCTTCCACTCCGGTAATCCAAAATATTTGTGATTGTAACCATAGCATTTAAAATCTATTGGTACCTATATCCTATAACTGCATTACAAGACATAACAAAAATTTGACAAGCTATTCAAATCACCTATTTCCAGTCACTAACTATACCAATAGTTCCACTGTTAACCTTCCTCTTATCATAACTTACTTATCGGTCAATATCAATAGTAGTGGTCATGTATTTAACATTCTGAGACATCCCCAAGTCTCCCATATGAATTGCTACAACTAAAACTCATCGAGACACTTTGATCACCATTCATATAGTCAACAACGTATTAGCAACACTAGGTCAATACTTGACATCAATGACAACTTAATAAATGATCTTAATGCAATCAAATCTATCTCATCCATCACTACATCAATTAGCATGAGTTATACCAACAATTTTGACACTAGGGATCCCCATGAAACCCTAGCGTAAATTCATAAATATAATAGAAGATAAATGATTCTTGCATAATCTTTGATATTGCCTAAGAATTTTCATTAGATAAGTTACCAGAACTATGGGCTTCTTTGAGAGATGTGGGAGGAGAAGAAGATGATGGATTCTTTGATTCTAAAGGTAACATCGATTATGCAGAGCCAAAAGAAGGGTATATCTCAAATCTTATCTTGTAGTATGTGGAGAGAACCTAAGCTCCCTTATCGATCGAGCAACAATCTTGTGCTTCTTGCCTCACATATAACAAGAACTTATTGTAAATATTGCTCTCTCAAGTTCTCCAATAGTGGACTAAGCTGTAGACTTCTCTGGAGCTGGCGTATCTCATCGATCCAATAGAAAAAACCTTATTTGTAGGCTCATAAGATTTCTCAAACATAAATTTGCAGAAGATGGGTTACTATGACCTTGTAAGTGTCTGAATTGCTAGAGATTTTGGTTTCATTGGGAAACTTGAAACTCCACCAATTTCGAGATCTGTAAAGAAATAAAAAATTTCATAACATAGGAAACAGTCATCCATCCATACTTCCACACGTATGTCATTCCCACAATATTCATTAACAATTTTATATGCATTTTTTGAGTAGTCGGAACATTTTTCTATTGAGACATTCTAGACACACTGTAAAAGGCCATAGATAGTGTTGGGAGATTGACCATGTGGAGATGTAGAAAACTATGGAATATCAGATGTATTGGAAAATGGATCATTGATAACTCTCTTAAGGATTACGAAATATGCTCCACCATAAGTTGTTTCATTGTTGCAGTTAGCCCATCGGCACTCACATATGACCCAACAAGTACTCAATAGAAAGAAAGAAACAAGAATGAAATCACACTTCATATTCTTCCTTACTGTTAATTGGTAGGTCTTCTCCATTTACATTGGAATTCAATCTATAAGGCCTCAAACACAAGATCATAATGTTTTTTAACTTCTTATGGTGGATTTGCGGAGACGCCTGTGGTTTTCATTCACTTAGAACAAAAGTCCTATGTCGGTGGATGCCTTAATATGATGGATAATGGTAATGAAGGAAATAATGAATTTTCATGGGGTAGTTACTCAACTAAGGCACTCTTCCTGTAGAAACCCTGCATGTTCCTATGAAAATTTTAATCTACTGACTTTTTTTTATCTATGGGCTAACAAATTCTGCACTGAGGAAATTTATTACAAGTGAACTTTTGAACTCTGGCCTACGCACCTCAGGACATGTCAGTCAAAAATTTCCATGCATAAAATTTTTTGTATACTGTATTTTTTGAAAATCTACCTAGGTAGCGAGAATAGGGTGACGTTCCATTGTTGAGCTGTTAGTATTCAATCTTTCTTTTGTATGGAGTTGATTATTTTTTTTTATTTTTTTTGGGGGTAGGGCTGAGTTAATAATTGAGGGGTATTAGGTATAATTCTCTTAAAAAAATTTGAGCTAGGATCTAATCATTATTTTATGATGTTTTAAGTCTTCTATTCATAAAGAATTTTTAACTAAAAAATATTTAGCCTGAAACATTTTCAGATAAAAAGTAAAAACTGAGAGGTATTCATTATGTCAAATTTGTTTATGGTGTGATTTTGACCTTATCCTTTATGATATAGGGGCCTTACACAACAACAATATTTGGTTAGTAAAGCAAGGAACCCCATAGTATTTGTCTTCCTATCCCGATGTATTAGCCTGGTCAATTGGAATCTAGTAGGGGAAAAATGGCTCTTAACAAGGTTGTGCTGAATGTAAATGATAATTTTGCAACAATACATTCTTTGTTTCCATGGTAATTTCCATGGTAAAATAGTCAAGAGCTAATGCAATTAGGATATTTCATTGTTGAGGGAACCAAATACACTTATAGGTCCGAAAATAACATTCATAGGTTCCATAGATTTTGAAAACTACTCCATCATAATTTGACAATTTTTTGCACTTAGATCTCTTAAGGGACTATACAAAAATCTTATAGGCTATAATGATTGAGACACTTAAGGTGTAAAGTGAGGCATCCCCTACATTCATATCTATAGCCTATTATTTTAGTGTAGTTGGATGAGACCTATGAGGTGAGGAGTATAATATGCCTCATAGTACTATTGCACTATATGTGTATAATACATTTTGGAACAATGCATCCATCATTGTCATTGTCAAAAGATTTTGAGATATAAAAAATTGAGAGAGATTAGTATGGAGGGACCCTATGTGCACATATAGGTTAAGAACAAATTTTTAGATGCCATAAATTCAAAGAAAATCTATTGAAGGTTTTATAGTTCAAGATGATAGGGAAACCTAAGGTGTAAAATAGGGCATCATATAGAATTTACACATCGACCTTCAAATGTTTGTGTAATCAATTGGGTCCCATGAGGAAAAGAATAAAAAATAGAGCTCCAAGTATAGTTGTGTTTAACATAGATAATTTCCTTTTGCAACATTTCATCCATTAATGAGATAGTCAAATTGCTTCTAGAGAAGAAAAAATAAGAGAAGTTATTGTGGAGATGTACCGTATATACACCTACAGGTTTTGATGAAACATCTATAAGTGCCACAACTTTTGAGAATGAATCCATAATAGTTTGATAATAATTTGCACTTAGGTCTCTAAAGAGGTTTTGTTGGAATCCTATAGTCTATATAATGACTAGGATACTTAGTGTGAAAAATGGGGCCTCCATTAGCATTCATCCACCCAACCAAATATATTTATACAATGGTTTGATCCCCATAAGTTGAAGAATAAAAATTATGCTCTTGGAAATATTATGCTAAATGTAAATAATAATTTTTAAAACATTACATCCATTTCACCATGATAAAATGATATAAAGTCAAAAAATTTAAGAGAGGTTGTCATCGAGGTATCCCAAGTACACTAGTAAGGTTAAACAAAAAATTTATAGGTTCCATGGATTTCAAGAAAAAATTCATCATAGTTTTATAGTTGTTTGCACTTAGGTCCCATAATTGACTTTTCCAAGCTTATGGTCAACAATAATTGGGACACCTAGGATGCAAAATGGTGCCTCCCTATAAATAATTCTATCATTAGAAAATGGAAGCACTTCCATTTAGGATTGGTTTAGCCCTCCAAGTAACTAGTTTGGGGTCATGTCAAATGCCTTGAATGGGTTTTTGACTTGGATGTGGTTTTCTCCCCTATTCTACCCCATTTTCCACTTCTTTCTTTCTTGTTTCTGGCATCCCGATTTGAAATTCTAAGATTCTTGACTTTTGGGTCAAGGTCGACCTCGACCTTGATCCTGGGTCCAATTTTCAAAATCTAAAGGATTCCAGATGTCGGGTTTCAGAAAGTTTATTTTCCCGCTTCTGGGTTGGGTGTTTCAGGCTTCGGAAAGGTAAACTCTTAAATTATATTTAATTTAAGTTTATTTCTATGGGTATGGTCCCAATGGAAATTTATTTCTCATATGTTAGCCTCTCTAGGAGTTTGTGCCCTAGATCACTATAAAAGGAAGCCTCCTCTCATTTTCTCCATCAATCCATCAATTTTTCACGAATCGAGCAAGCCATCAAGTAATTAAGTATGCATGAGAAAGTAAGAAGATCAATCAAGACTTCAAGAATTCAATTCATCAAGGAGATCCATTGGTAGCCATTGAAGGATTCAAGCTCTATGGAGCTGTCTTGTTGAAGATTCCACCATCTATTTCCCCTCAAGCCTCTTCCAAATCCAAGATCTATTCAAGATTGGTGTTGAAGATCTAAAAAAAATTGATTTGAGACATCCTACATTCAATTTGCATTCATTTGGAGCATCCATATTTGTGGATTCAAGGATTCGAATCCTCCATAAGGGTTTCAACATAAGCAAGGTGAATTATTCTATTTACTTTGTTTATTACTGTAATTTCAATTATATTTCAAGGCTAATTCCTAAACCAGGGTTTGACCAAGACAAACCCCCCATCCAAACAACAAAAATATTTTTCTTTCAGGTGCAGGTGCAAAACAACAAATTACAGTGCAGATCTAGATATGCTTTTCAGCAAACTTTCAAGATTCACGAATAAAATTTATGTTAGAGCAGTGGAGGTCAAGGTCAACATTTTTGGGTCAAGGTTGAATTTTTCCTCCTAGGTCAACATCGACCTTTCTTAGAAAATAAAAATATTTATGGGTTTTGTATATCTCGCAGTTTCAATTCAAGATTGCGAAAATCAACAATTTCTGAGACTATTTGACAGGGTTTTGGGTAGATTGTTTTTCGGAGCTAAGTAATTTGTATTTCTTCATTTCAATAGTTGTCTTCTAGATTTACTTTCTATATCATTAGAATTTCATGTAAGTGGTTAATATTGGTTTAGGATCTCTTCTATATGCATTGTTCTAAACCCTATATCCTATCCATATTTCACCTCTTACAATCATCTACCCATTATAATTAATTAGTACTAGTCAGCTAGGATCCATGTGGAAAAGAACAAAAAATATGGCTCTTAGCAATGTTTTGTTGCACGTATATGATGTTATTTTATAAAATTGCATCCATCATCGATGTGATCCAATTATTTTTATATAAGATAAATTGTGAGAGGTTATTGTAGAGGTCCCTTAGTGCACCTTTATGTTTAGATGGAACATATATGTAGGTTCCATATATTTTGAAAAATACTCTACAATAGTTTTGTAAGTTTCTACACACAGGTCTCTCAAGAGACTTTTATCAAAATCTTGTTATCCAAAATGATTAAGATACTTGGGGTGCAAAATGAGGTCTCTCTAGCATTCATCGACTCACCTTAATGTGTTGGCATAGTCAATTAGGTGAGACCATGCAAAGAAGGAAAAAAGTGGATAATGATGAGGTTGTGTTGGATGCAATTGACATTCTTTTGCAAAATTGCATTCATCATTTCTATACTCATAGTGTCTCAAAATTATGAGTTTTCACAAAGGTTATAGTAGAGGGACTTCACATGCATGTGCAGGGAAAGACGTAATATTTATATCTACCATAAATTTTGAGAACCACTTTGTCATAGTTTGATAGTTTTTTGTACTTGGGTTCCTTGAGAGACTATCAAAAGCATATATTATGGATTGGTTAGGACAACAAGGTTGAACAATGAGGGCTTCCAAATTCATAGTAAAACCATATGGAGTTGAAAAATTTGGAGAAATATTATTATGGAGGGCCACCCATGCATCTATAGGTCCAAAAAAATATTTGTAAGTGCCATGGATTCTAAGAACCACTCCATCATAGTTTGACAATATTTTGTAGTTAGGTCCCTCAAGAGACTCTTTAAACAACCTATAGTCTTCAATGACAAAAAAAAATTGGGGGTGAAAAATGGGGCCTCCACAAGTATTCAACCACTCAATCCGACATGGCGGTTCAGTCAATTAGAACCCATGAGGTAACGATCAAAAAATATGGCTCTTGGAAAGGTTGTGCTAAATGCAAATGTTATTTTTCACAACAGTGTGCATCTATCTTCACTATTATCGACTAGTTTTGAGATAAGAAAAAATGAGAGAAAAGAAATAGAGGATGATGAACATATTCGAAATGGTTATAGAGTAGTGAACACAAAGAATAGATAAGGAAGTACATTATTATTATTGGGAATTAAGGTGTCTCAAACTTGGCAATTCTTAACATTGTATTTATTTATTTAATGCCTAAAATATAATTTTTGGCTCATCATATTTTGTCATCTAACATGACATGGTATAGTGAGTTATCTTCATACTAGGAAACAACATGAAAGATGACAATGATGTATATTATCCTTATATGGGCAAGTAGGTGACTCACTTAGAGATATTTTGCAATGTGTCAACATCTAAGAAACATGCGAAAGTCATCATTGTTTGATGGATTCTTATGACAGGCTATGGTAGATTCCTATGACAGGTTGGAAAAGTGTTAGAAGGTAGATTGGATTATCACGAGTTGTAAGACAAACTTAGTTAATTATGGTCACTGGTGATGGATTCTCTTACTCCTCTAAAAAGTAACCTTTTTGAGGACTGTATATGGTTAAACAAATATGAGTTCTTTTATTTTTCATTAAAGAAAATATATCTTAAACTTCTTCTGAAAGTGACACTAAACTTGAGACTTAATAGAAAATGGAGTTGTAATTTTCGGGAAAGAAATTGGAGGAATCTAAGTGCCCAAATCTAGAAGTCAAAAACTAAAGCTATTTAATATATTATATACATACAAAGTCAGTGGTGTGGCAAATATGATTTGGTAATGACAACTACGTGATCCCATGTCATTTGCCTAAATGCTCTTTTATGCATGACTGCCACTACGGAGAAGATTCACATTTTCGAAACATGAACTTTGAGATGATGTTGCACTTAGACTTTCATTAGAAATTTTATGTTTTTAATATTAGCGATGAAATGGTTGGGTTGAGGTGGCCACTACCTTGGAAACATTTGAACTGACATTTCAACATTGTCCCAACCTTATTGATTTCAGTATATAGTTAAATATTTAGAGTAATAATATCTCCATAGTCCATGGTAACGTGTTAAGATGCTTCTATAAAATTGTGATGTAAAGAAGTTTGCACTGGAAAACTTATCATGGGAGAACTTTTCCAAGTAGTTTTAATCTTATTTGTTTTTATGATTTAGTGTGATTGAAATGACGTTCCACGGTTGAGCTCTTTTATTCTTTTCTAAGTTGTTCAAGTTTAAACATGTTTTAGTGTGGACTCATTTAAGCTTCACACTATATGTTCAATGCCTGAGCATTGTTCAAATGGAGGAAATGTTGTTTAGAGGTTATTGTTCAATTCAAACGAGCTTCAATTTATCCCTTGCTGGATTATCACTCGCAAACGTTGCTTCTGAGATGACAGGATTGGTTGTTGTGAATGTGAAAGTGGCACTTAAAAGATTGCAATTATGGGATGAGATAAATTGTGGATGGATATGGAGGTTTAGATAACATGTTATTCTGATAGTGTAAGCGAAGGACATCATTCGTTTATCTTAATTTTGTACATCTTAAGTTTTTCAATCATAGGATTTTGATGATTTTTTTGGGTCATATGCCATTTAAGAAATTTATTATTTCAGCTTATGAATGGTTACAATAATTCTGAGAAGATTCACCAAGTACATAATAGTCAAATTATGTCTAAATTTGTAACTTCAATTCTTTTTTATGCTTCTTCCCTTATATGCCTATTACTTTTAATTGTTTTGATATATTTTCAAGTGGGCCCCTTTAGCCAAAAACACCTAAGATTTGTTCCTCCTCATTCCTTAAGTTCAAATTATGTGTTGAAAGTTGCAAGAATATGAGAAAACCTGAAGTCATAGATTGTTTTGATCTACTATTTTTACAATCTTGCAAACTTTTGTTATGAAACTCAATATTTCTTCTCTAACCAAATATATAGTGTTGATATCTAGTTCTCCATAAAGGTTTTACATATCCTCTTAGGCATTTGTTGTTGCAATGTAAGTTATAATATATCCCAAGATTTCAAAAAAAAGAGTGGTCAATACTTGATTAATTCAACTTGTGATTTAGAATGTAAAAAATAAAAGAAGAAACGAGGGCTTCCAACTTCATTGTAAAACCACACGGAGTTGAAAAATTTGAAGAAATATTATTACAGAGGGGCCACACATACATCTATAGGTCCAAAAAGAATTCATAAGTGCCAAGGATTCTAAGAACAACTCCATCATAGTTTGACACTATTTTGTAGTTAGGTCCCTCAAGGGATTCTTTTGAAAACCTATACTCTTGAATAATAAATAAATTTGGGGGTGAAAAATGGGCCTCTCCAAGTATTCACCCACCCAATCTAACATGATGGTTCAGTGAATTAGGACCCATGAGGTGAGGGACACAAAATATGGCTATTGGAAAGGTTGTGCTAAATGCAAATGATTTTTTTTATAACATTGCATCTATCATCACCATGATCAACTAGTTTTGAGATAAGAAAAAATGAGAGAAAAGAAATAGAGGATGGGAAAATTATTAGAAACGGTGGCAGAGTAGTCAACACAAAAAATATATTAAGGTGTCTCAACCTTAGCAATTCTTAATATTGTGTTTATTTATTTGATGCCTAAAATATAATTTTTGCCTCATCATATTTTATCATCTAGCGTAACATGGTACAATGAGTTGTCTTCACATTAAGAAGTGACATGGAAGATGACAAAAATGTATATTGTCCTTATACATGGGCAAGTAGGTCTCACTTTGGTAGAGATATTTTTCTATTTGTCAACATCTTAGAAACATGTACAAGTCATTATTATATGATAGATTCTTATAATAGGTTATGATAGAATAATATGATAGGGGTGACAAGTGTTAGAAGGCATCTTGAGTTATGACAAGTTGAATGAGAATTAGTTAATTATGGTCAGTTATGATGGATTTTCTATGTCCTTTTAAAATATAACTTTTTGAGGACTAAATATGAAATAGAGTTGTAATTTTTTAATAAGGAAATGAAGGAACCTAAGTACTCAAATCTAGAAGTCAAAAGTTGAAGATATATATATATATATATATATATGTGTGTGTGTGTGTGTGTGTGTGTGTGTGTGTGTGTGTGCAATATATATGCATA
>BSBK01000302.1:0-97500 GCA_027943335.1 Chamaecyparis obtusa
CCTTACTTATTTTACTTACACTTGCCCCCTCTTTTAGATATTCGTGTATGCCCTTTTTATTTTTAGTTTTTGTTCTTTTTTATATACTTCCTAATATATTTATTTGATAGTCACACTCGTTCCTTTTATTCGCCTTTTGCACTTATTCTCTCTTTTTGCCTCTCATTTTTTTCTTTTCACCTTTATTTTACTCTCTTTCATATTTGCATACATTATATATAATATATATATATATATATATATATATATATATATATATATATATATATATATATATATATATATATATATATATATATATATATATATATATATATATATATATATATATATATATATATATATATATATATATATATATATATATATATATATATATATATATATATATATATATATATATATATATATATATATATATATATATATGCAAAATTCATCTCACTTTCTTTGCTAATTTCGGTTTCCCTTTAATATTCACACACCTTTGGTATCTCAATTTACTTTTCAATTTATTCCAATCTTCTTACTCTTCTCCATACTTTTGGCTCCTTTTTATTTGGAGTGTTGCTTTTTATTTCCTTTAGTGTTGTGGTGTAAGACAGTCTATTTTTTATTAATTTTTTATCCTTGTGTACCTCTCTTCTCTCTCTCTCCTCTTCCCTTCTCCCTCCTCCTTTTATTGTGTGCTAGATCTACAATCTACCATTTCATGTTCCTCTTGCTCTTGCTCTCTGACATCCTGATGATGGATCATGTAGTATGATCTGAAACGTTGATGGTTAAAAATTCTACACAATCAAATCTAGAAACTAAGATACCATACGTATGGATTGTGGAAATCTAATAGATTTACTTGTAGTATTTTTATCAAGTGCCTTTTTTTGGCATCTGTGGTGTTTAATGAATTTTCAATGAGCATCAACTTTAAGAGTTTTAATTCAGGGGAGAATGGTTGCATTCTACTACATTGGTGATGTTTGATATTCTTAACAATGATCTAATGGCAATCAAAAAGAGGAGTTATGTCATCATCGTCTTTAACATAAAAGACATAAAATTAAACTTTAATAAAATATTCTTCTCCATCAATTGTTATACAACAACTTAATGTTATAATCATTCATTAATCCTCTCTAACCCTCATGGTAGTGCTTCACCATAATTAACTAACAAAGACTAACAAAATAGCATTGCCAATTAGTAGTTAACTTCTCATGATTGAGTCAAAAAATTAGTATTTTTTTTACAATTAATTGACTCGTAATTAATCTCATATGTCTTGCGACATTTGTAAATCTACAAACAACATGATAATCTCAAGAATCATAGTTACATTAGTTATACAAATGTTAAATTTCAAAAATAAAATTAATGATGTATATTAGAAATACTATATTAAATTAAATAGTGGTTTTTTATTAGATTTTATAAATATTTTTTCCCTACACTTAAATCTTTCAAGTGGCTAAGTGCACCAAGATGGTGAACAAAAAGGGGTATAAGTGGCCACATTTTGTTTATTTATTTTATTTTTTATAGATCAACTACACTTGAACTTAGAGGAACAATTTGAGACTCGTGTGCTCAAAATTTGAAGACAACGAAAAAACAAAAATTTCAATACATTGTTCACCTGTTTTTTAATCTACTAAAGTTTTAAAAAATAGATAAGATTAAGAGTGTCAAATCCTTCCACACACAAAAATATTCCTATTTTTCAACAAAACTTAACATTTTGTCTAGTGTGCAAGTCAAAAAAGTTATAGTTGCATTTAGTATTTTGACAAACCCTTTGTTGGATGGATAGTTAAGAGTGTGTACTAGAACTTGTGTGGGTTTTTTGTAATTTTTTGATAAGTATTTTTTAATGATTTTTCAAAAACACATCTTGAAAATCAAATACCCATTCATGTGGATCACATAACTTGAACCAAAATAATTAAAAAATTATTTGTAAAAAAAGTTGTAAAAATAAAACATAGAATAATAATATATAATTTATTTCAAATTTTGATAAGTGTGTCAAAAGTTATTTAAAAAATGGTACACATGTCTCTGAGAACTATGGAAAGACTCATAAAGGAAATTGGAAATAAATATGTTAATGTTGTTCAAATATAAAATAAAAATAAAATTTATATGGTTAGAAAGCTCAGAAGACATGTAAAATTATGGTAGTAATTTTACAAATACCCACTTGATAATGTATAAATCTAACGATGAAGTTGAGAAACCATCTTCATTATATTTTTGATGGAAGAATTTTCATTTATAAATTTAATGTATAATTATATTTTTGATGGAAGAATTTTTATTTATAAAGTTATCTGGGGTGGAATTCAGTTGTTAGCATCCTAACTTATGCTCTCAAAATATTATATGAAAATTTTAAATCATTCTCAATTTTTTACAACTTACTTGCCATGTCCCATTTTTCTAACTAAGGTTTTATGTCCGTATCATTGAATATGACAGATAGCACATCAACATGTTTTTTTGCCAAGATGTTCAAAAAGGTCAAAAAAAGTGAGACCTATACTTGTTATATTAAGTCATGTTTTGTCGGTGCTCTGATGTGGCATCACATGATTGTTTTCTTTTTGGATCTAAGGAATAAATTTCTTCAATCATGGGTAGTTATCATAACCACTAACAACATAAAAGTTATAGCTACTAGTGCAATATTGTCAAAAATATTAGATATTAAACCAACAAGTGTGATAACAATTATTAAAATGATCTTATAGGCATTAAACCAACAAGTGCTATCATAGGCACTTTCAAAACCTATTTTTACTTAATCAAAACAAGTGCTATCATAGGTTGAAACCTTTTTGGTAAGACCTGAAGATTGATGAGTATCCATTCAATCAAATTCGTGCATCACACAATCCCAACCTCATCCCTTATGATGTTAGAGTCTTGTACTCAACAAGACTTGGATCTCTTGTGGGCTCATTAAGAAACATTCAATTTCATGAACACATTAATGACCCTTTTGACATTGTTTATATTTTTAAATTACATTTTGCTAGTTTATTTCTTTATCAAGTTTGACAACATATTAATATCACATTCCTCCTTAATCCATCATTAGAATGATAAGAATGCTATAAGAGATAAATGTTAAAAATGAAATGATATAAGTTACACAATACACTTTTGTGTTAGGTTTATGTCATGGGCTTATCTGCATTCATTTTTATTATATTCTTATTTACACAAAAGTCAAGATAATTGTCATTTGGTCATTTATATTAGCACATGTTTTCATAAATTCGCTTCTTACTTGAAAGTCATAGCTTTTAATTCTAAAGTTCAGAGGCTAACATAAATCAACCCAACATTCAACATTCAAATTCAAAATCCAACTTTCCCCTTTTTCTACTAACTAAAATGAGCCAACTTAACATACAATTGTGTAACATGTTCTAATGTCCTAGTATTCAAACAAATTTAATATGCCACCAATTCATATGTTGCGTAGAAATTTTTATTTTAAAAAAAAAAACTTTGATTTTCTCAGAAAACTAAGAACCAAATTTGTATATAAATTACTTGTACAATATACTTAAATCTTAAATCAAATTCACAATATTAACTCATGTATGAAAACATAACACTAATTATCAAATAAATTCTCCAAAAATATCTTCAGACATCATTGTCCTTACGAACTTATCAAGCACCAAATATCAAAGAAGAACATCTCTTATACATCTATTTTCTAATAATTCACATCTATGTAATAGAATTCAAATGCACAACTGCTAAGACCAAACCTACAACATTCAAGATTGAATCTTAGAGTTCTATATCCCTATTTTAATTGTGACACAATCACTATACCCATAACATAAAATTTTAAATACTTACAAACTAATTATATTTAATATAAGTAGCATTATTGCATCATCAATCATAAACAAAATATCCATATTTTATACATTTAATTTCTGAATATGTATAATAATTATCAACCAGACAAAATTCTCAAAGAAATTAATTACTACTTAATCATTATATCTCCTTAATTAGCTTAAAGTATTTTTTTATATTTAATTATTTCTTTATATTATTTTATCTTTTATTAATATTCATGCCTTCGTATTCATGGTACACTGTCCGTAGTTAGGGAAGTTATTATATTCGTACTTATACGAAAGTTGGAAATTGGGCAATATTTTGTCAGCTATAAATTGAGCATGCGTTCGATTAAATTTCTTCTTCGATATCGATGTTAATCACATTGTTCTCGGGATTTACTTACAACTCACCTCTATCTTTCCTCGTGAATCACGAAAACATCAAGGTTTTCTTAAATTCTAAGATTCAAAACTTTTAGAGTGGGGCCTTGAAGAAACTATTTTCATGGTATCTAATGTTGCTCTATGTTATTTTTTTATACTGAAATTTCTTGGTATCCAAAGTTGCTCTATGTTATTATTCTGCTACTGAAAAGTATTACCAAAAAAATTAAAAGAATGATTTTGAAAGTAACAAGCAATATAAAATATTTAATTAAATTTGTTCTTATTGTTATTGTAATTAACACATAATTCAGTCGTAATGTGTTCACATCATTAAATCGTTTAAGAATGAATGACATTTGTTATTATATTGAAAGTAGTAAAATTGGAGTGTTCATCCTTTAGACAAAATAGTGTGAGGGCAGCTTCAACAAGCCATCAACAACAAATTAGCAACACATTAAAAATATGACATTAGTTTCCAATATAATAGTAATTTGATTATTTAATAACAATCTCTACTGGTTGAGCCCTGCATGGTAGACGAACAAAACTTTTTATAACTATATTATGTGGACTATGACTCTTATGGTGTGGGTTAGTACCCTTAGTTTTTATATGGTGTGTTTAGTTAATCTGGAGGCATTAGTTATGATGTTTATTCTTGTAGCTAGCAACTGGTTATGGTTTTTTATATTAACTAGATAGATGCTCTTGTAGACACCGAAAATTCCTTCAGAAAATAAATTATTTTTATTTTCTGAAAATTTTTGATGACATCATCATTTATTAATTAATTAATTATTTAATTAATTTATTTATTTTTATGGCATTAAATCCCTCTCTCTTAATTAAAAATCTTTAATTAAGGAATCTAGCCTAAAAATGTCATTTGGACATTATCCTTAATTTATTAATTATTTAATTAATAAATTGCCCAAAAACCTCAAAAATAAATTAATTTATTTTTAATTTATTTTTTATCCCAAACTTGGCCAATTTCCTTAAGACCACTAACCTCTTCCAAAATCTTCTAATCCCTTCTTAATTTCGATTAAAAGGCTAAACCCATCTTTTCTAACCCTAATCCCAAGGTTAAATATTTAATTAAGGTTAAATATTTAATTTCCATATTTATTGAAAATATTTTAATAAATATTCCTAAAACTTAAGCTTTTGGAATGAATAACTTTTATTCCATGAAACTAAGGAGAAGTCTAGACTCTTCTAGAATCTTCTCAAATCCACCCTCTTCACCCATCCTAATCCTTTTCTTGGTCCTAATCTAATCCTAATCCTACCCTTAAACCTTTGTGCAATCCTAACCAAGCTTAAGACTTTCCTAAACCAAGGCAAAGTCTTTCCTTCCAAATATCTCAACCACAAAGCATTTATTGCTTCCCCAAAGTCTTCAAAGCCTCTTAAAGCCCATTCATTGCTCTTACAAGCATTTATTTGGAGAGTTATGAGCTTGGAGCCCCCTTTGTTGACTCCTCTTTGCCCTTCCCTTCATCCACTCACCTTGTGACATGTGTCACCTCTTGATTGGCTGAGAACTAGCACAATCCATGTGCTTCCCTTTGAGTGAATCTTGGCCTCTCTTAAAGATTTCAATCCTTGCCATTCATTCCTCCTACCCCAAGCCTTAGAAATCCTATAAATACCCTCACTTCCTAAGGCAAATCATCTCTCAACTCTCAAACTCAAATAGCAAAGTTATAATGTCATTTTCATTCTAGCATAAGCATAAACTCTTCATTTTAGATCATTTTCAAGTTTAAATCATATCTAAATTAGCTTAAATGGATTAACATAGATTCATTTCTTGTTTTAATCTTAGTTCTTTCATTTAGCTTTGCATATTTGTGTGTTCTTGGGGCCTTTGAGGCAAAATAAGTTCCTCATACCTATTTTGTGTCATTTTGGGTCTTCTTGATCCTCAAATCATCCATCTTGCATGCTCCAAGTGCTTGAGTTTGCACACCCACATCCTTCTATATCTAAGCATATCAAATGGTGCATGGGCGCATCCGTTTTAAGCTTAAACTGAGGTGGCTTTGATTTTAGTTTGTTTACCTTTAAATTTGATTTGATAATATGCTATGACGTTTGTTTGTCTTTGGCCTTCAAAACAGGTTTAGGTGCACTCACAAATCCTAGTCTACATTCTGGCACGCCCGGTGGGACTCAAACCACAATCATTTTGATGAAATTATGCTTTATATACTTGTATTTTGCAGGAAATAAAGAAATGTCGCCTTCATGAAAAGAAATGACGCCTACAGCAATTAAATGTCGCCTTCAAGCAAAGAAATGTCGCCTTCATCAAAAGAAATGTCGCCTACAAACAATCCAGTCACGCCTTCATGCAATTAAATCACGCCTTTGAGGAAAGAAATGACGCCTGTGAACTCTGTTTTCACGCCTGCATAACTGAGATTTTCCTGTGATTGACAATTTATGTTCCATCTTAGATTTCTTCTTCTGTCGCCTGTAACAAAAGAAATCACGCCTCTGGTTTTTTATCTGTCGCCTTTTGAGGTACAGAATGTCGCCTGTAGGAATTAAATGTCGCCTCTGCACTTTCCAGCGTCGCCTATAAGCTGGACAGTGTCGCTTTTTGTTTTTTGCTTGGGACTAGTTTTTTTTTCATTTCTTTTATTACAGCAAAGGTCAAACTCAATCTTGAATGAAACTTAAGGAAATGAACTTAGGTCCTAAGTGTCATTGTGAATTTGAAAATCAAACTCAATCTTGAATGCACTAAAAGGAACAAACAACTCTATTCCCTATCTCGTTTCAAATTCCAAAGCAAGCAAGCAAATTCAATCTTGAGTGATCTAAGGGACAAAACAAAGCTTTTTCAAAGTTCTTAAAACAACTCGCTAATCAAATCTTGAATGCACAAAAAGAAAGAACTTGCAAACGTTCGAAGCATTTACATTTTTGAGGAAAAGAACAAATCAAAAGCTAATCACGAGTGTCTTCATTTCAAAGTTCAAACATCACTTAATCAAATTTGGGAAAATGAACAAAATCTGCTTGATGTGCATGTAGGAGTTTTTCAATTCTTGCATAAACCTTGTTAGAGTAAGCAACGTGGAACATTTGAACTTGGACAAGTTCACTTGTTCTACTTTTAGCGAGGCCTGTCCAAGGAGAAGCGCTTCCTCCTCGGAGAACGAACTCAAATCGGTATCCCCCCCGGCCGGTATACAAATAAGTGAATACCAAAAGAATCACTTACATCTCCTAATCGCCGGGCGTTCGTGCCAAACACGTGTCTGGGGATGGTAAACATTCCTCTCCCCCAGCATAATTGGCAAGGCTCTTAAGTGAGTCACGGATGATCAACAAAACTAGGTATGGAGACACCACGGAATCATTAGCAACCTGATAAAATAGAGGCTACCCTATCTACATCCGAAAGTATCAAAATCCTTGTGCAAGGACCGATTCCAAGGGGTTTACCGGGTCGCCTCAAGATTACTCACCATTTGTATTCCCTTCTGGGGGATACCAAGCTGTGGGCAAGCGATTTTGATACTCACCTTCCTTAGGTAGATCTGTTTGAAGTGCTTGACAGTCAAAAACTCCGTGAAAACACTTGTTGAAACATACACTTTCAAAGCTTTGTCAGAGTCAGCTGCCTTTGTTTGTATCCCACAGGGTTGCTTTGTCCCTTGCGGAGATTGCTTTGACTTTAAACTTTGCCATTGGAAACCTTTACCTCAAAATCAGAAGCCTCTTTTCCAAGTGATGCCCAGCAAGAACAAACATCCTAAAGCAAAGTTGCCCAAATCCCAAGCCTATCAAGAGCGAAAAGTTATCAAGGAGAACACCAAGACTTATCAATCCATTATCCAAGCAACCCAAGCAGAGGAGAAGTCCCAAACCAGACTTGAGAACATTGCCCATAACGCCCGCATCAAACAGTTCGCCTTCCATTTCCGAGTTAACCATCACTTTGTCAACCTTGAGCCAGAAGATTAGCCAATCCTTGTTCATGTCTTGTTCCATCTTCAGATCTTGAAATCTTATCTCAAACAGCCTTGCATCTTAGTTTCATCCTAGTTTCACCCTTTGCATCAGCATCAAAACCTTAGTGGCATTTCAAAACATCATAAAGTTGCAAGTGCATTCATCTTCCTACCAGCATTCTAGAATCAATCCTTGTCATCCGCATTGTCCCTTTAGATAGAGCATTGTCCCTTCACCCTTCAATACCTTTTCCACCAGCATCCCCCCCATCAGCTTTCCATATCTTTCCAGCAGATCCATCATCTTTTGCTCCAAATCCAGAGACCCACCAACACTTAGTGTTCTACCTTTTGATTTGTTCCTATCCCATATCCAAGATCAAAGACCATCATCCTCTTTTTGACACAACGTGTTGTCATAAAGAAATCAAACCTTGTCCTTGCATAGCCATCATCTCGAGCAAGAGATTGGAGTGCATTGATAAGAAACTTGTTGACCGAAGATCATCAGTCTATCTTAGGTTGACCCCATCATATCTCTGATCCTCCATTTGGGAAAAACAGCAGCTCATTTGTTGACCACTCAGTAATCTTTCACCAGCTTTCCACCAGCAAACTATCTTTCCTCTACCATCTTGATCCATATCAATTCCATCCAGCTTCCATCATCGCCATCTTGATCCCTGTCTTTGCATTTGCATCTTAGAAGTCATCATCTTTAAAAGTTCATCAACTTTGCATCCATCGACATCTTTTAGCCAAACATCTTGCATCCATTTAGCACTTGCATCTCCATGCCTGTTGAGACCAGATCTCAGAAAAGAAGAAGCATGAATCCTTATCCACCAACAACCTCATCCGATCCCAACCTATTCACCAACGTCATGATGACCTACAATCCCCAAATCCAAGCCAGTAACCCATGTGAAGATCCAAACATCCCTTCATCCCCGTTGGCAATCCAAGCATTTGAAAATCCTCCAGAAAGCCCACCAGCGACCAATGCCCTTAATTAAATTTGTTCTTATTGTTATTGTAATTAACACATCATTCAGTCGTAATGTGTTCACATCATTAAATCGTTTAAGAATTAATGACATTTGTTATTATATTGAAAGTAGTAAAATCAGAGTGTTCATCCTTTAGACAAAATAGTTTGAAGGCAGCTTCAACAAGCCATCAACAACAAATTAGCAACACATTAAAAATATGACATTAGTTTCCAATATAATAGTAATTTGATTGTTTAATAACAATCTCTACTGGTTAAGCCCTGCATGGTAGACGAACAAAACTTTTATAACTATATTATGTGGACTATGACTCTTATGGTGTGGGTTAGTACCCTTAGTTTTTATATGGTGTGTTTAGTTAATCTGGAGGCATTAGTTATGATGTTTATTCTTGTAGCTAGCAATTGGTTATGGTTTTTTATATTAACTAGCTAGATGCTCTATTTAGTTTTTCCTTAGTGTTGCCAGTGTGTTGACAATGGTAATTCTACTCTGACCGCCCTACAACACCCTTGTTTTTAGCTGTGGTTAACATAAAAAATAATCTATCACCAAGATTCAATCATTCAAAAAAGAAATAGAAAGAATGACATTAAACAAATACAAATATGTTGTATTTGCCACAATCAATCATGCAAGTAGCTCATGTGGAGGTGGGCATAGTGATGTTTGAGTGAAAGGAAAAAGTGATATATAAAGTAAATATTAATATGAAAGAAATTGGTGCAGTAGTTGTTACTTGTAGTATTTTTATCAAGTGCCTTTTTTTGGCATCCATGAAGTTTAATGGAGTTTCAATGAGAATCAACATTAAGAGTTTAATTTAGGAGACAATTGCTACATTTTGCTACATTGGTGATGTTTGATATTCTTAGCAATGTTCTGATGGCAATCAAAAAGAGGAGTTATGCCATGATCTTTAACATAAAAGACATAAAATTAAACTAATAATATGTTCTTCTCCATCAATTGTTATATACAACAACTTAATGTTATAATCATTCATCAATCCTCTCCAACCCTCATGGTAATGCTTCACCATAAATAAATAACAAATATCAATAAAATATCATTGCCAATTAGTAGCTAACTTCTCCTGATTGAGTCAAAATTAATAATTTTTTACATTTAATTGAGTTGTAATTAATCTCATATGTCTTGTGACTTTTGTAAATCTACGAAGAACGTGATAATCTAATGAGTCGTAGTTTTTTATAGTGGAAAACAAGTTTTGAAGGGACCTGAAACCCTTTACAAGAAGGTCACAAAATATATTCAAGGACAACCTGCTTAGACGATACTGGTCAAGACCTATACAAGGGTTTTTCCAATAGGCTCCCACAACCTGGAACAAACAACTCGGGCAAGGCCCTGAGAGAACCCAACTGAAAGAAAATCCCAAAAAATTAAGATTTTACTTTAGCCCCCTTTTGATGGGATCGAAGGGTCATGTCGAAAGAGGGTGAAGATTGCTTAAAGAATGTTTTCCTTTTACCTTGATACAACCATCTTCAACCATAGCAGCAACCTTTTGCCATGCCAATGAATCCAAACTAGAAGAAACACAGCCCCCAGAGGGGGTAGAAATATGCCCTAAGGCAGCAAGTAGTGAGCTAGGGCAAGGGCGAGGGACAGAGCCTATAGAAGGACTAGCAGGGACATAACCAGAGGTAGACCTTACTAAAGAACTAGGAGGAATAGAGTCATCCCCAGCAGCCATGGAGGACATCGCTGACGCTGGGGGAGTCCTCACACAAGTTGAAGAAGGAGGGACATCAGCACCCTCAGCACCAACATTAGAGATGGGAGGAAGAGGAGATGACACAGGGCCAGCCTGCTCCACCACTTGAGAAAAACTCCAATGAGAGGACACCTTCTCCACCATGTAGTGCTGAGAAGAGACGCCCTACCACCAAGAAGAAGTCTTTTTAAATTTTTGAAGCTCGCATTGGTCTAAAAGATGACCTGTCTTGAAGCACCTTCTACAGTTGAAGGGGAGGCCTTCATAATCCAAGTGTTGAATCCAACAACGGCCTCTAGGGGTAGAGAGTTTGATCTCAGCAGGACGACCTTTATCTAAGTATCTAAAACCACCTGGATGCGGGCAAAAGTCAAGTGAAGCAAATCAGAGGATTGCTCATCTGCCAAGATAAAATCGCCTAAAGCATCCCCCACATTTTGAGAAGAGAATCAACCCAGAGATGGAGGGGAAGATTAGGCAGTCTAACCCAGATGGGAAATTTATGAAACTCTTTAGAGAACGGGGAGAAGTCAGGATGCCAAGGTTCCAGCATCAATGTGAAGTGGTCATCCCAGCTGAAGAAATTTTCACAAAGGATAGTCTTTCTATCCACTACATTTTCATCTAATGAGTCATAGTTACGTTAGTTATAAAAATGTTAAATTTAAAAAACAAAATTAATGATAGAAATACTATATTAAATTAAATAATGGTTTTATCAGATTTTATAAATATTTTTTTCCCTAAACTTAAATCTTTTAAGTGGCTAAGTGCACCAAGATGGTGAACAAAAAGGGGGTACAAGTGGCCACTTTTTGTTTTAATCTTAATTTTATTTTTTATAAATCAGCTAAACTTGATCTTAGAGGAACAATTTGAGTCTCGTGTACTCAAAATTTCAAGACAATAAAAGAACAAAAAATGTAATTGATACATTGTTCATCTAGTTTTTAGTCTACTAAAGTTTTTACAAAAAGATAAGATTAAGAGTGCCAAATCCTTTCTCTACAAAAAAATGTTCCTATTTTTTCAACAAAACTTAACATAGTGTCCAGTGTGCAAGTCAAAAAAATTATAGTTGCATTTAGTATTTTGACAAACCCTTTGGTGGATGGATAGTTAAGAGTGAGTACTAGAACTTGTCTAATTTTTTTGTAATTTGTTTGTTAAGTATTTTTTAATGATTTTTCAAAGACACATCCTAAAAATCAAATACCTATTCATGTGGGTCACATAACTTGAACTAAAATAATTAAAAAATCATTGTTTAAAAAGTTGTAAAAATATGGAGAAATAATATATAATTTATTTCAAATTTGGACAAGTAGGTCAAAAGTTATTTAAAAAATGGTACACATGTCTCTAAGAACTACATGGAAATACTTGTAAATGAAATTGGAAATAAATATATGTTAATGTTGTTCAAATATAAAAAATAAATAATATGGTTAGAAATCTCAGAAGACATGTAAAATTATGGTAGTAATTTTACAAATACCTACTTGATAATGCATAAATTTGACGATGAGGAAGTTGAGAAACCAGGTTGGAAGAAAAAAAAATATGGCAAAAGGAGGGAAATGAAGCTACCAAGCCAAAGCCTTGTCATACAAGCTTAAGTACAAACCTAAACATGTATATGTTATTTGAATTAGAAATGTGTACACAATATTTGGAAAAAATACATATGCACTTTTAAGAGAACAAAACACATACACTTTTTGAATGTGTGTTATGTTAAACAAGAAAACCACATATGTGTTTCTTTGAATGAAAGGTAGATGAAATACATGTTGCAACTCAAGTTTAATTTCTTGAAAACATGTACAAATTTTTAATGAGAATTATTTTGTCTTCTTAATATTTTTTAACCAGGATATAAATAAAATATAACATCAAGTACTATAACTTATACTTTAAGTTTATTTTCTATGTATATATTGTCAGGATGTTTGAGAATGATTTTAGATCTCTAGGAGGCATAATGCAGATTCTAGATTTTAGGAGATCTTATAACTTTTCAAACTTAGTTAAATTTTGGTATAGCTTCAAGAGAGAATGATCTCAATCAAAACAAGGAAACTAGATTTTCTTTGACGTTTTAGTGGGCCAAATCATTATGGAATTACTCATGAATGTAAATATACTTAAGGAAGATATGTTTTACAGTGCATCTAAAAGAAATTTAGTGTGTATTGACCACATTTGTAAGAACAAAGTGGTTCCAACAAAAGTTGAGATGATTTAAAGTTTTATCTCAATCAATAAGTTTTTAACTTTTAAGTCATTCAAGCTATATTTATTTGGTATGAGATGAGTTATTGGAAGTGAAAACCAACTACAGAAGATTCATTAGATCGGGCAATCAAAACACACATAATGAATGCTCGCTTATGGTTTTTAGGATAAATCTCTCTAGTGGGTAGGAAATGTCTCCTACTACCAAAAAACAAGAAGAAAATGAAATACTTGAAGTCCTAAGTGGTTAAAAGAACCAACCCAATTAGGAATAAATTATTGTTAAGTGTCAAAAATAATATGGCAAGAGTGTCGATTGATGGTGAATGGATTCGGCCTTCAGAGCCACCAAGGGTGAAGAAAATGACTTCCTATATGTTTCTTGTAGAAGTCTCAATATGAGTATGAACACAAAGGAATTATGTCATCAAATAGAGATGAGGTCTAGCAAAGGGTAAGGAAGCAATCACACAAGGGCTCTCTCTAGGAAACCCAATATAGGTATGAAGATAGAAGAAAAGGGATTTTAGAAAAAGTAAGAAATATAGACAGGCAATGGAGTTTTCCCAGGCCATATTTCCTTGTAGGAGGTAGAACATGGGATCTAGGAAAGAAAGCCAAATTTATGTACTCAAACATATATTTTGGCCTTTAGAGAAGGGAGACAGAAGAGGAAAAATGGAGATTAGTTGGGAAAAGATGGTCTAGTTCAGCATAATGGATTTGAAACAATCCTCTTTTATTGGAAAGGAAAAGTCACAGGAAAATGCTTATCTAAATCAAAGATGATTTAGGTAGGACAAAAAATAAACGCAGGGGAACTTTAATAGAGATAATAGAAAAAGAAGAGATATGGTAGAAAGGAGAAGGGTTAAATTGGTGTGGAACAAAAAACCTTATATTACACAAAAATATCTACAAATAGATCTAGATGTATTTGGAAAGGCCAATGACCAAGATATCAATATAAGAAAGAGGGTAAATGTAGATGGGAGGAGTCATGGTCAATTTACTAAAAATGAATTTCCTAGCATCAAACTTTCTGATGATATGCTCCTCCATAGAGTCAAGGATTTTCAAAATAGAGCCCTAATCTGTAAGTTCTAGAACATTTCCATCTTGTTTGATGATTTAATAGATTGGGTTACAATAGAATGAAAATTATTTTAGGATATTATATATTTAGATCAATCTCAGGGCTTTTTTATGGTTCTCTTTAAGTCAAAAGAATAGAGAGCTAGGATTTTCAAAAACAAAGGATGGTTCTATAGAAGCTCTGGCATTCATATGGAAGCTTGGACTCCTAACTTTAGCTTAGTTATGAGTATAATCATTTTTTTTCCCTTTTTGGATACAATTGCCCAATCTACCTCTTAAATATAGAGATTCCAAGATTTTAGAAATCATTGGCAACAAATTAGAAGTTTTCTTAAAACTTAACTCTTCAACATTTGAAGATATTTTCCTTTCCTCGAGGGTATGCTTCTTAATAAATATCGAGAAAGATTTTCTATCCTCTATCAAGATCATAACTAGATATGGGAAGTGGTTTCAAAATGTTTTCTACATGAAAATAATGAGAGGAGGGTTTCTTTTTAGGGAGAAAAAAGATGTTTAGATGACTTATTTTACAGGCAACAAAGGGATTTCTAGAGGCGTGTAACCTAGACTTGGATCCTTACTCTCATCCTTATAATAAATATATAAGGAATCATAACCTCTTTTTTCTAGAAGCAAAATATGGTGTAGGATCAGTTATTCATAGAGATGAGACATATGATACAATCCCCTCTCATTTTTTATTAGAAGAAAACATTGATGAGAATCTAGAGATAAATACACTAATGAGAAAGGCCACACATAATCTCCTTCTTTTGTGTTTTATATCCTTTGTTTTGTATGTACTATATTATTGTTTATTTCTATAGGAATTCATTAGGTCATCTTCTTGAGTATGAAATATCACATGACTCTCCCTCAATTTATAGTATAGACTTCTTAAAATATAGTGAGATATACTTATGGAGTAAGCCCATTTCAACCCCTCATATGCTACAAATTTCAAAGTGCCACTATTCTAGGTTCAATATATTCATCTCCCTTAACCGCAACAACAATATTAAGCCCAGAATCATGAAGATGGGATCTCTAAGGAAAAGGAGTTTTGTGAATCCAAGAGATGTACGAGTATAAAGGGTATTTTTGGGGTTGAACAAAAATCCTAGGTATTTGTTTATTCTCATATTACTAATCGATATATGGAACCCTTTGTGCATAAGTGCTTGTTTGATACTTAAACAAAAAATATTTAAGAAATAGCAGATCAAATATTATCAAAAAGACAATTGTACGGAACAACTAAAGGATTACACTAATACTGTTTGGAGCTAGGAATCAACAACAACCTAAATTTTGAAGATGGATCTGACTATTGTTACAATGTGGTCACTCTGAAGCCCACCAAAAAAGGAAGGGGAAGACCCTCAAACATTAGTAGGAAGTCAAAAATATTTCTAGATGGGTCTGCCTCTTACTAGAAAGATGGTGATGAAAATTAGGACTCACTGAAAAGGAAATAAAAATATTAATGGAAAAACTTCAAGGAAGCTCTAAACCCACATGTCTTTTCCCAATATATTTAAAAACTATGATTTGAAGGATTCTATGATACATAAGTATTCCCTTGAATAATCTAGAAAGACAATCCTCATTGATCCACCAATGGAGGATGAAGAGACAATCACATCATTATTGTCAACTATAAAAATGAAATCCATGTTCTTGTTCTAAGTCAATGGAAATCAATTGTGACTCTCAAGTTCAAGGTGGTGTGCTTCCTTTTAACCATCTTTAAAACAAGTTTTGTAAAATGAAAAATAAAACATTGAGGGGCGGAGCTAAAAGGGTGAGAAACTTAAAAAAAAATATGAACATGAAAGCACAAAACACCAAACACCAAACACCATGAACACCAAAATTTATGTGGAAACCCAAGATGGGAAAAACTATGAGAAACTAATTATCACGAATAGAACACTGGTTAAGGTAATTTTTACAAAGGATCATTTCTCATAGGCTCACTACCAATTGGGGTAGCTGCTCAAAATTGGAAAGGCTCACTACCAGAATATAAGAAATGAAAATGAATCCACCACTGAAGTCACTATCACAAACAATTAGCAACATAAAAATGATATAAACATCTTCTACCAGTTGTACCAACTCACATATAGACATTAATACACATATCATTCCTTGTTATATTTGCATTCACTTTGTATATTATTTGTATACATGCTCACCAAAATAATTAGAATCTTCACTCTCTTATACCATGCCATGACAACAATTAGGTTAGGCTAATATAATTTAGAATAGGTCACACTGAAGCATTCTGACAGTGGTAAGGAATGCAATGTGAACCACCTCACTCAAATCAACACAACTCGCTCACAACATCATGCTACACAATTACCAAGATCTCTGGAACCAAGAGATAATATCTATATGTTACAATGCAAGCAATTGAATCAAAGCACAACAACCACTTTCCAGATAGGACCAGACCTAAAGAAATGAATCACATTATGTTACAAGATGAATGAGACCAACAGGAACACGGTTAAAGATAGATCTTCACATCACATCATCTGGAGCACACTATACCAAATCACAAAATCATCAAATCCACATCAAAATATAGGATATATTGACATCAACGATAACCATTAATGAAAACAACAAGGATAACATCAACATAAAATTCCAACAAGAGAACCATACTATCAACAAACTAAAACTAAAAACTATATCAACTAAATTGTTGTGGACCTAAAAACATTATAGTACAACATCCATAGAACATAGACATTATATCTAGAACCACAAGTTATCATTACCATATATGGAGGAATGAAAAGCATTCTCCCATAGATATTTCAACTAGTATCTCTTTAATATACTAGCTTTCAATACAAACATCTTCCAAAAATACCACATACTCAATATCATCACTAGAGATCATATCAACATTTGAGCACTTATTTTGGATATCTACCGATTATCACAAATTAATTAGACATTCACTAACATAAGGTTGAGATCAATGAAAACACTAACACATTACTAAAAATATGTATGTGATGCACATGCATCTATTTGCTCTTAGGTGTAACACACATAATAATACAATACAATTTTACAAATAAATACAAGGTGTACAACACCTTACCCTCACAAACGTATGTAAGTTATGAAAACCATTATGGGTTCCTATGACAAGCATTTACGAAAGACTCCTATATTTGTCTAGGGATGCCCAAAGTAGCTAGATGCCATATGAAAGTTGTAAGAAGTATTTGTAAGAGGCTATTATGAGAGGTTGGTGTGAATTGTTTCTAGGTAGTTTTGTTGCTTGTTGTTTGGTGATAGCATAGTGGCATTCCTCCTTACAAGTGTCTTTAAATTAGGGCCTTGAGCTAAAGTTATTGATTCGGTCTTGTTTAGTATGCAAGGCAATGAAGTTATGTGAAATATTACAAAGGTTACAAAAAATTGTATTGTTACTATAATCTTTATTGGAACGGTAATATACTTGCCTCTCTTTTTGTGGTGGATTTTTTTTCTTGAAAGGTTTATTGTACATAAACCTTATGTTTCATGTGCAATAGTTTTCTTCTTCTTGCTTTGATGTAATCTTTAGCTTCAATTTGCATTAACTTTTAGTTTAAGTTCATATTGCAAGCTTCCTTCACTTCATTAGACAACATATTAGTCTAATAACATTAGTAAAAAATATAAAAACAACAATCTTATATTATCAAATTTAAATTAAAAAATAATAATTAACATTCCAACAATAGGAACATGAAAATATTAGTTCAAAAATCAAATTCAACCTAAAAACACTATTTACTTATCTATGTTGATAAATAAAAAATGGTTAATTTGTTTAACTATGATTGATATTTTCAAACCCATGCTAACTGTGTTTTTGTTATATAAAGCATACATTGTAGAAAATAACATAGCATGTGGGTTCTAATTAAAGGATTTCCCATTTGTTTTTATCATTTTTGTGATTTTTTTTAATGATTAGTCTCATTTCTATTAAAACAATATAAACGTTACATATTTACAAAAAAGAGGTCAGGGGATACAAGATCACCCCGCCAGAATTCACACAGCGTAAGATGAGAAACTTTTGAGAAATGAAAGCACATTATAATGCACTCAATAGAGAGAGACAAGAGAGTTAAAAAGAGAAGAGAGGATAGAGAGAGATTTTCATTCCCCCTTCTACAACTCCTCAAATCTAGAGTACGTTAATGTGATAAGGAACTCTACCAAATTTCTATCTTGACGCTAGTCTCGTCAAACACACCAATGACTCGTATGACTCCAAAGTAGTGAAACTGAAAAAATGATGTCTCCTATATAGGTAATTCATAATTGATTCTCAACTTGTTTGTAATATTCTGTAATTAAATGAAGATAAAATTTATTTTCGATATTATATTTACTTGGAGAGGGCAAGTGAGAGGATTCCCACAAAAACTCTTTATCTTTATGTTAAATCATGCCAAAGTGTTATTAATTTAACATTTACTCATTGATAGGAATGATGCATTTATCGTCTATATCGTAATAGGTTGTTTTTCACAGTCAACAATGATTTTTGTTGGCTTCTGTAAGGATAATTCAGGATGCTAAATATTTTTTATTGATACCCTTCACATTAGAACTGCCAACGCAGTGTTAGATATCAACTCCCATTTTGGTTTTATCTTTTTGTTTCGTTTGGATGCAATTTGTGAATATCATGGCCATAAGATAACATTTCATTATAACAACGTACACAGATGTACTTAAAACCTCTTCATAGCTGTGAATAAATACACATCTCTTGGGAGATTGCTTAGATTAAAGCTGGTACGTGTTTTTCATATTATCTGTTGAGAATAAATAGCGAGACTGGTGAAAAACGGTCCTGATTAGGGTGGTGAATATTTTAAGATTTTGGTACATTATACTGATATATGTTTTTAATTTTTATTGTGTGATGTTAGAAGAGTAAGTTGAATGGAGGCAGAATCCCATGCAAGTCTATCAATGGTGGTTAAAGCAAAGTTTGAGGTTAGTGATAAGAGAAGCTTGCAAGTCAATCATGGAGAAGCAGAAAGAGGTGGAAAGTGCTTAATATGGTTATGTGGGTTGTGTAATAAGAAGATACCAGTCACTGAAGAAGATACAGGAGATGCCCCTCGTAAAATGAAGGCAAATAGAAATTGTTCCATTAGTTATTCTGAAATGTTGAATTAACTGAAATGTAAGAAGTCAAATGGGCTAGGATTAGGGCTATCAGATCTTCATTTTTCAATTATTAAATCATTTTAGAAAATTTAGTTTTTGCATTTCTTGTTTAAATTATGTCTGATATTTTCATCATTAATGTTTTGGATCATATTATATGATGAAAGAAATGACCATAGTATGATCCAAAATGTTGATGATAAAAAGTATGAAACAGTTTAACCAAAAGTGTGAAAACTAAGAATATTTTAGATTAAGGAAATTTTAAGTCTTCAAGCTTTGTAATTCAATCGACTGATTACAATTGATAAGGGCGATCATATGTGAAAGAAAAGTCATCCATCAAAATTCAAATTCCTAGAGGTGTATTTGACTGCATAGCCTAAAATAGCTTTTTTATTTAAATGTATGCATACTCACATCATTGATTTGTTTCTATTAGAAAATAAATAAAAATCATAAGAAGATAAGAATATGTTTCAAAACTAGAATAAAAAATTATATGATTTAATTATATGGTTTAAATGTTCATTTTCAATAATAAAAATTTCATGATACTTTTGCACTTTGTGGAATTTTTTTAAGCTGCTTAATTTGTATATGGATAAAATAGAATGATCCTTTATAAAGAAAAATAATTCTTAGAGATGTTTTAAATGTACATTTTTAATGTGAGTTTTTTTAGAATTGTTGTAGCAAAATAAACACTGATTAGGATATATTATAGTTTTTTAATTCAGAATAAATGAAATTAATGTGGTTCATTTATGAAATATGTAAAAAGAATAAAGAATTGTAGTTTAATTGGTTGAGAATAATTTGTGAAGTTGATAATATGTTTCTTGTTTACATCATCCATCATATAATGACATCATAAATATAAAATACAATGAGAGATTATGTGACCATGTAGGAAAATGAACTCAATGAGATAATAAATTGAGATCTATGACAATGATATTGGAACATATTAGGCCTTACTTGTCTGATTACAAATAGGCACAATAAGTACAAATTATAAAATTCAAATGATATTATAATGTATCTTGAAGATTTTTAGGTCAAAATGGTAGAAACCAAAAAGAGATATCTCAACACTTTGCATTTGTTGAAAATTATCATTGATGTCAAATAGATTGTCATTGATAACATCTTATTATCATTAATTTAAAAAAAAATGAAAATAATGTTAACCCAAAATAAATTGGTAGCTCTTCAACTTGACTAGCTTCAAATGATTGTACAAGTTATTAGTACTTGTCAATAGGCTATGTACTATTGTGATGATTTTTGGATTTCCTCCTTTAACTAGTGATTAAAGCAAGTTGTTTAAACCAATCATAATTTACCATATGAAATAATTTTAACTTTATAAATTGTAAAAATTATTTATTGATCATTTGATTGGCTTAATAGGTTTGAGTCTTATACACGAAAATTATGCAAAGTAAATATTCTTTTTACACTTTCAAAGCCATCTTTCATTATTCTCACCTCTCATCGCTCAATATTGTTACCAAAAGTTTGCCCAATTTTAGTTTACTCCAATAACAATACACTAAATAGAATTAAATAATAAATATAATGTATTAAATATTCAATATATTTAATATAAAATATACTCTCATAATATAATAATATTTTTAAAATATATGTAATAGTTTACATTATATAAAAATAAAATAAATTTATATAATACTCAACCAATATATTTAATATAAATTTATAAATTATAATATGTATTATTGATTCTTTCTTTTTAATTTATTTTTCTCTTGTTTTTAATAAATTAATTAATTTATACAATATTATATTAAAATTAGAATTATATTTAATATTTAATTCTACTAGATACTATGCTAGAGGCAAGTACTAGCCACTACATGCCACTTGATTATATGACAACTTCTAACCTTAGGAATAATATTGGTTGTAAAGAAGCACAAAACTCAATGTTAAATGTAATGTGTAGTTGGTGAGACATGTGAAGGGCTATTTTGAAAAGAGTATGGTGATCGTGGATTAATATATGTTAATGCATTTCACACTATTGACTCCTCTCTAATAATCCATTCCTTGGTTACTTGATTTTAATTTTTAATAGATTGAATGTTTATTTACATGGTTTAAGTGTTTCTTTTCAATAATATATATATTCATGATTTTCTGTACTTCATTATTTTTTAATGTGTTTTCTAGTGTTATAACATGAGTGAAATTTTTTAATTTAAAAGTAGAATCATAAAATTATTTTTGTGGATAAAATAGAAATGATTTTTATAAAGTAGTAGAATTCTCAAGGAAGTTTTTAATATAAATTATAGATGTTAATTTTTCTAGAATTGTCTTAGTAAAATAATATTGATTAAGATATATTGTAGTTTTATATTGAGCACAAATAAAAATTAATATGATTTATTTACAAAACATGTGAAATGAACAAAGAGTTGTAGTTCAATTGGTTGAGAATGATTAGTGGTGTTAATAATATATCCGTTGTTTACATCATTTATTATGTAATGGCATCATAAATAAGGGATATGATAAGTGATTACCTAACCATGAAGGAAAAGGAAAGAAAACACAATGATAATCAAAGAAATAATCTAGTTTAATGGGATTCAAACATATTAGACTTCACTTGTCTAATTACAAATGGGCACAATATGTGTGCACTATAACATTTAAATGGTATTACAATGAATTGTGAATATTTTGAGATAGAACCCAAAGTATCTTGCTAGCTTTAGTTTGACTAGCTTCAAAATGATCATGCAAGCTACTTATATAGCAACTTATTGCCTTAGGAATTATATCAGTTGATTGGAAGGAAGTGCAAAGCTAAATTCCAAATTTAACGTGTAGTAGGTCAAATTTGTAAAGGGATCTTTTGCAATGAGTGTGGTGATCATGGATCAACATATGTTAATGCGATTTACACCATTGAATCATCTAGGTCTAATATGTCTTGAAATGTTCTCCTTGGTTATTACATGATTTGCATAATTATTGAAAACTATTAAACTAGAAGTCTACATTTTATGTTCAATATTACGGAAAAAATGAATATGACTCTATGGTGAGTAGAATGTCATAGAATTCAATACAATTTTGTAAGATAATTTTAGAACATGCATTCTTAAACAAAATGTGAAATATAAGGTTTAGTGATTTTTTTTAATTAAAAGGCAAAACATGTGTAGTTGTGATTTTTGTTATGAGTAGAATGTAAACAAAAATATACAAATGCACTAGGTAATGAATTTTTTTAAGGGTAATATAGGATTTCTTTTAAGATCAAGCATTCTCTTCCACAAAAAAGTTTTGAAATCCCTCTAAGAGACCAATAAATAAGGAATGAGGTTGTGATCTTTTCATAGAAAACTTTAGTGGAGTGGATATTGAATACCCTTTGTTGTTTGGATCTAATCCTAAAACAATCAATTATTGATGTAGCTTAGGATATCTAAAAGTAAACTAATATTATTATAGCATTTCTAAAAAATAATTGTGAAAGAACATTAGAATCCAAATTAAGAATAACACTAAATAATTTAATAAAAACTATTTTGATCTTTACCATCATAGTGGAACTCTTTGTTATTACAGTATAAGAATATAACATTAGAGTTAAATTTTCTCATGATATTTTTGTCATTTCATATGACTAGATTGAATAGAAATTTTTTTTAAAAAAGAATACGAATTCAAAGTAAAAAAAGTAAAGTTGAAGGAAGTGACATCTAATTAGATTAGACAAACATAAAGAAATTTTAGAACAACATTTTACAATGAAGACAAAATTTGATGGAAGCAATATCATACAAAGCCCTACAACATAAATTAGCATTCATAAAGATGCAAGAGAAAGAGGAGGATCCAATATATTTGAAATTTGTAGATTTGTTAATGTATATTAGTGAGATGTGTGAGACACACATACACATATACTAAAGGGGTGAGAATCTATATTTACCATTTTTTTATTATATTAGATATATTAAAAAAACATAATGAAGAGTTATGTACATAATTTTAAGTTATTAAATGCCCATTATATGTAGAGCTACTAAAACCAAAAATTATTCCCAAAATATTGTAACATATACCAAAATTTTAAACCAACTAAAGCTATTTTTGTTGTTTGATCCCTAATGCTAACCCAAAAACATAGATAAAAAATAAAACATGCATAGTTACATTCAAAAAATAAATTCTCAGAAGACTCATGGGCATTATGTAATAATCACAATTTTTTGTAGATAACGTAATAGACTCTTGACCAAAAACAAGATTTTTGAGTAGCAATAACTGTCTAAAATAAGTTTTTTTAGCTATAACAAAATTTGAATTTTTTTTTGGCTAAACCTAGAAGAGAAAATATTATCATTAAAGACATCTGAATTCTAGGACTTATTTATCCAATAAATAACATACCTCCTATTAGTTAACATAAAGCATAGCATTTTAACTAAAATTTATTGAAACTAAGTACCATCATTTCGAGAAATCATCTTCAATGAGTCAACATCGAGACCCAACATAGAGACAAAACGAAAAGAATCAAAGGATTTATTAAGAATAAAATAAGTTCTAAACTAAGAGCGCGTAGACCAAATTGAGATTAACGATATTTCCAATAAAGTAGCTTGTTATTATTATTATTATGTATATCATTAAAATCCTTGATACCATTGATGCCCAACCCTTGGTAGAGCATCCTTGGATGAAGGTTAAGGGCTTATCATTCAAGAATAGATTCGCCCAAATCGATCTGTATTCATACTAGGCATGTAATATCGGATAAAATATATCCCTATTCTAAAGTAAATGTCTTACTATAGTCCATGTTATCTAATTTTTTTCCAAACATAGACAATCTAAATACTAAAATGTAGCTTCCTTTAAGATAGACCCTTCTTTTTCTTGGATAAGCTTAATGATTTATATGGTGGACATTTAACTTACCTAATAGAAAGAGTTTTTGTCAAAATATTTTAGGAGACATTTAAAAGAGTAATTGGTTTCCAATTTTTAGTTAATGTTTTATCTTCCTCTTTGGGACTCAGTTTTATTATTCCTATCTTGATATTCACCTAAATTACTAGTCATAAAAGCTTCATTATGCACCTCAATATAGTCCTCATCAATCTCAATTGAATTAGTTTTTAAAATAAATGGGTAAACCATCAACTCTAGCACTTTTTTGTTGCTAAAAGATTTAATAGTGGAGACAAGTTCATTTACAAAGATAACTTTATCAAGAAATTCAACATCTTCCTTGGTAATCTTGTATGGGTTGATTCTCATACAAAACTCCCTAGATTTAACAACATTTGAATTATTTGAACATATAAAAACATATTCTTAAAGAAGTAATAGAAATTATTGTGCATATAATCAGAGTGGTTATAAAGATAACCATCAACATTAATGGGGATAATCACGTCTCTTTCTTGGTTTATTTTATAATGATAAAACAAAATTGATCCTTCATCTCCTTCATGAATCCAATTTATTCTAGCTTTGTTACTTGCACCCTGATGTTAGTATTTTTAGATATTTCTTTGCAAGGATTTAGTTCTAACTACTAGAAATAAAAGTCCACCAACAAAACTAAGAAGGGGGGGGGCGGGGGGGATGAATCAGTTGTGAGCTTAATTAACTTAAATTCAACTCCATAAAAATCTTAAATCTTGTAATCAATAACATCAATAACCACAAGATAATAAACATATACAATAACACCAGATATGTTAACTAGGGAAATCCTTAATCAAAGGGAAAACCCCAGTGGGAATGATGCCCACAAGATGATGTACTAATATAAAAGTTCCTTGTGAAAGGATAGACCTTGTTAGAAGTATGTTACAATACAATTAGTACATATGATTCCCTGTTAGGATACTTTGGATCCCTGCTAAAAGATCCCAACCCTATGAGGAGTTGATTGAGAAGCACAACGAAGACAACTAAACCCACTGTCAAATTTCTTCAAGACTATCTTCACTAAATAATATTCAGGATAACACATCCAAGGATGATCTGACTAAAATAATAAATCTCTTTTCCTATATAGTTTCTTTGAAGTCCTCAACAAACCAACAACATCATCTTCTCCTCTAATCATAAAGATTTCGCATTTATAGCTCACATAACATTTCATGACCGCATGATATCCTTGTGATATCCCTTATGATACACTTTACATAAAATCACCTTCCTTTCCTTTATACCAAATCCTAATGATTATTGAGTCAGCCAAAAGGCTTTCTCAATTTACAATTAATAATATAGGACATCAATACAAATTTACAATAAATGTTACATTACATCTAAACACTTTTGTAGTCAACTCACAAAGAAGTAACATACTTCACATCATCCACAAGTCTTCTCGGAATGAAAAGTAGATTATTCTGTGTATATCCAAGCATCCTAAATATGTCATCAACAATATATAAACCTCACTGGACTAGCTTCAACCTCGTTGAAATAATAAATATTGAATAACTATTACCATCTCCTGGAAACTCTCATTGTGAACAATCTTCAGTAAACTTTTCATAACTTAAACATATCTGCATAATGTTTTCTATGCTTACATCCACATCATCAAAACACGTTCCAAAATTCAAATAAATCTTCGCAAAACTCAATTCATTAGTATAAAACCTCGTGAAATAATTTTGTGTATGTAACTCTGTTAACTCTGTTCAGATTGCATATATGTTGACATCAATGATAAACCTAGTCATGAATGTAATATATAAGATCTCTATCATCTCTGATCAACATCCAATCTACCCTGCTAACAACATTCATTAAAATTCATGCTAACACTAACCACTCTACTTTCTACTATCAATTCCCAACACTTTCTTTCAAGTTTATCCTCAAAACCAATTAACTTAGATTATAGAAAAACTAAATCCTCCTTTTTTTCTAAGATTTTTTCTTGCCAACAATAGTGAAAAAATCCCCCCATAGAGATGAGACCATCCTTTCCCAATTCTCTAGTTTAAACCCCTTATTAAAAAGTTTAGAGATTATTGTTGCAATTTTTAATCCCATCATACAACCACTACCATTAAGAAGACAAGTATTAAGTTTGAAGAAAGAGGAAGCTCGGTCCTCCTAATTAGTGTGAGAGGGTCACCAAAATCCACACAAGATTCATTTGGGTAGTGATTCTAGATATTGTGGTAGGGAAGACTAATATGGATACATCCTTATCAAGTGGTATGAATCTAAAAGAACCATCGATTATTAAACCTATCCTTCTTGAAGCAAATCCTTTTTCTTTTGGATTGATTGTTATACCATGTCAACCATATGTCTTTACATTGATATTTCATATTCTATTGGGGCTCAACCATAAATAATGATATCTTCATTCTACACCAAAAGTAAGATTCATTTCCTATCCATTATCCTATTCTTCCCCCACTTTTATCCTCTTTAAGTTAAATCATAGTAAAGCCTCCAAAAATTATAATCCAAGGAAATTTTGGGAGCTTTGAAGATATATAAGCCCAGAAATAAGATCTATCAATATAATCATTAGAAGCATAAATAGAGGAGAGATCCTCTATTTTGGACTGAATTTCAAGACTGACCTAAATAATTCTATTGCAAGGGTATAATCCCTAGTCAACACAAAGATTATCCCATTCAAGTTACTAATGAGAATGGTATATCATCATTTCCCTTTTTCATGCAATGTGGAAAAGGCCTTTTTTTAGTAGACTTCCAAATAAGGCCAAGCACATTTTTTTTTGAAAACCCACAACATTGATTTCTTGTAGATAGAGAATATCGAATTTCAATCTATCATAACAAAGTATAGATGTTCAATTTCATTATGATGCAATAGGTTTAGGAAGGGCATTCTAGTTTTTATATAATCTTTCAAAATATTCAGAAACTTAATTGATTGTGAAGGATTTATCATCCTTAATAGGTTATTCTCTTTACCATTATTTCTATCCTTCTTAAGAGACTCAAAGCTCTTATACCTATTAATCTATTTCCTCTTCTGGTGGGTTTCACCAACATCAATTTTGGACATAGAGGTTGAATAAAGAGGATTAAAATAGTGAAGAATAGAAACCTAAATAGCATGTTTGCGAAGATCCCCCTGAGACCTTTGAACTATTAGTGTCTAGTAACATTTCATCTTATCCCACTTTACCATTTGGATTAGTTCCTAACTTTGTTCAAGACTTAATTTTCTCCAAGGCCAATTTTTAGGCTTAGGTTTATTCTTAACCAAATGTAACTTACTTTCATTATAACCAATATTATTAAAAACCTTTTAAAGACCCTCTTTAGGATATTTCCATTTAATCCCTCTCACAACTTTTATCACAACTTCATATTGCTATAATGTGAAAAGATAAATAACCTAGAATAACTAGTGCAAATTAATAGAATAAACATATGAATGTAAATGATACAATTTCAAAATTAAAAAAATAGAGAGAGAACTACAAATGCTAAAGAAGAAAAGTATCATCAGGAGAAAAAAAGAGAATTTATTTTTAGAATGCAATTGTAATGTAGTAGAATAGAATAAGAAGACTAGCTAGGAGGGAGAATATATAGGAAATGGGAGAAGGGAAATTTTAGAGGTGATAAATATGATTTGTTGGTTGTTTAAGTATTATACATAGTAATTTCTTCTTCTAAGATATAAACACACATGTTTCTTAAGGTTACATATTGAACACATAGGAACACCCCTAATTTTCATACTATTATATTTCATCAGCACTTTTCCACCTTAAGTTGAAATTCCACCTTTAGTTGACATGTTACATTATCACCTTTCTATGTTGAAGGTGTTTCAATATGTACAATATGTTGTCATTAATTTTAACCTACTATAGTTGCATAAATATGAACTGATATAGTTTTTGAGGCTGAGATATGGTTTGGGATCAACATGTTTGAGGATAAGAAAGACAATCCGTATCAGTTATCATGTTTGTGATGTAGTCTAGAGACCATAAAATATGATGAGAAGAAATAAGTTATCTAGATGGTTATACATGGTCAAGAAGTAGTTTGGATGTCCAAAGTGGCATGGTTGATGATAGTATGACAATCCATAGGCCCAAGTAGATGTAATCATGATATTATGTATTCCAAAAGCATTGTAAAGTACTTATTGTAGATTATCTCTTGAATACTTGAATATCTTGTGGAGTCCAATAATATAGTATGACCTTTAAGGAGTCAAATGAATATAACTAAAAAAATGGCAATCATCAAACTTCACTTGAGCTATTCAGAAAACTAAGGAGTAAATAGTGCATTGGGTCTTAATATTTTGGTCCATATTTATTTGCATTGGAATATCTTGACTTGTGGTTCTAAAGTTAATTTTTTTAATCATTGAGGAATCTATATCCAATATTTTTTATCCCAACACATTTTATAGAAAAATTATGATTGACTATTTTCTAGATTTCACTAAGGCAGAGTGAAATGTCTCAAAAACTAGCTATAACTATATGCATTCCTCACTAATACATTTGGGGTGAAATTGCGATGGCAATTTGCAACGGTGGGCAAATGTTATGTCTTTTTGGCTTTTTTTTTTTCAATTATACCCCGACAATGTCGCAATTGCAATGTTAACGGGATATAAGAAAAAAAAAGAAAAGAAAATGTTGGTCATTTCTATAATAGCACCGAGAGGGATTTTTATAGCTGTTGGATGAGGAGATCTCTACAGCTAGGCATCTCTGCGGTGAAAGGGATCTACTGGATTGTACATTCAGAATCCAAAAGGTCAAGAAAGGTATGATTTTAAACTTCACTTCCTCCTCATTTTGTGTCGCCCTCTCTTCCCTTTATCATGTAAACCTTATATTTAAGGATATGCAACATGATCTTGTTTAACAAGAAAAATGTTTCTGCTATTTCTTCTTAGAAACCCTTCTTCAAACCCTAATTTACCATTGGGTAGTTTTGGCTGGCCGCTACTAGGTGAGAGTCTACTATTTCTAGCTTTCCAAAGGGCCAATGCATTTCATGAATTTTTGGAGCGGAGGATGAAGGCCCATGGAGGAGATATCTTTAAAACCCACTTGCTCGAATCCCCTAGAACTGTATTATGCAGTCTTACGAGATATCATGTATGCTATGTGAAAATTGCAGGTATGCTCATGTCTATTGCTGTGTATTTTCTTTAGAAGATTCATTTTGATATGTATACAGAGGCAAGTTTTCATAAATTTGGTTTCATAATGTGTCTGATCATATCAATGGGTCAACAAGTTTTTGAGTTACAATTCATACTCTAGCACCATTTTATATCATTGAACTGTTGTGGGATAGGATGCCATTTTGTTAAGCAAGTCATCATGGCATTGAAATTGATGCATTGCTCCTTCTTATTCAACAATCTACAATCTAAGTGACCAACAGTTCAACCCAAACTGAACTACTGGTCATATTGAAAGAACTTTTCCTGCCTATACAATTTTGCTCATCAATCACTGCTTTATACTTTATTCTGCTCATTGGTCCATTAAATTGAATTGCATATTCATGTTCTAAGATAACCCAGCTTGTAGAATCATAGACAGGTAAATGGATTTTACAAGGCATGGACAATCATGTTGCTAATGGAGACTCTCTCCCACACGGTAGAATGAGATGAAATTCATTTTTTACAGTGAAATTCTAACCGCATATTTTCTGTAGCAGATTCATTTTGATATGTATACGGAGGTGGAGATTTTTTAAATTGTGTTTCATAATGCATCTAATCAAATCAATGGGTCAACAAGTTTTTGAGTTACAGTTCATATTCTGGCACCATTTTATATCATTGAACTGTTGTGGGACATGATGTCATTTTGTTAAGGATTTCTATCTTCTTCATTTTTCCCCTCTCCCACAACCCCACAAATTTGGTTTTCAAATTCACTTCTACCAAAATGGATTTTATTTTATATAGCGTATAATCCCATAAATTAACAGATGTTTTATGATGTATAATCCTAGAAACTCAGAAATCTTTTATGGCATAAGCCTACAAACTCTTCTTGAATTTATCATTGGTGGCACTTTTATGGGTAGTGAGATTGCAAGCTAGCCAAAGGGCCTGAAATGCTTGCGAGCGTTAGCTCTTTAGATAGGGCTCTACCTCACAATTATGCACAGAGCAGTACATTTGTAGTATAGTCAAAAAAAGCACAAAAAACCCAACCAACAAAACCACCACCTTTGATGGACTTGACAGGTACTCCTAATAAAGTTCAGACAACTGAGTCTTAATCTTGATTTTATAGTAATTTTTTATGAGCACTTCTTTGATTTACTTACTAGGTTCTATGTCCCTTATTCTTGTCATAATAAACACATTTCTTATCCCTATTTTGTTTTTATTACCATCTAGATTGAAGTGTTTGGAGTACTTCAGACTATAGGCTAAATCGTAAAATCTCTCAAAAACTTAAAATTCTAGACACTATACTTTTTGCATGTTTGATTAGTCAAAATTTGGGATTAATTACTCCAAATGGTAACTATTAATTAGTTCATGATTTACTCTAGTTCTTGGAACTCTAGTATATTGATTACTTAATTTTGAATATACCAACACTCTGGTTTTTTGCATGTGTACCCATTGATATTTTAAAGGTGTGTATTCACACATCTTTGAAGGAATGATGTTTTCTCTACATTATGGATTTGTTATCCATGCAAGAAATATTTTGCCGGAGTTGGGATGTTAATTAGTTTTTACTTATTTTTCATGAAATATGTTGTAAATGTTAATGGGATTTTTTTATGCTATATTATTGGCTGAATAAACAATTTCTTAAGGTAGTCATTAAGTTTGTAATTGTAGTTTTGTGAAATTACACCTTTGACTTGTAATATTTTTTGCATGTAATATATGAATTCACTATTGATTCCAGGTGCATTAAGGGAGGACGAAATCAATATTGTCAAGGTGCATAAAGGGGGGATAAAGCCAATATTAATTTCAGGTGAGGTTAATAAACTATACTAAGGCAATGACCCATAAATTCTTAGTTATATTTGGATTCATATTTTGATTTTATTCAGATTCATATTTTGCTTTTCCTTTTTATTTTTCCATTTAATTATTCTAATCAAACATATAGGTCAATAATATAGGTTAATTATATGTTGTTGGAAATACAAATTATACATGCTATCTTTGAAGAAATAGATAAATCAATGTGATTCATACAAAAAAATAGATTGGTACAAACACACACACACACACACACACACATATATACATATAGATATCTATATATATATCTATGTGTATATATGTGTGTGTGTGTGTGTGTGTGTGTGTGTGTGTGTGTGTGTGTGTGTGTACCAATCTATTTTTTTGTATGAATCACATTGATTGATCTATTTCTTCAAAGATAGCATGTATAATACATATTTTCAATAGCATATAATTAACCTATATATATATATGTGTGTGTGTGTGTGTGTGTGTGTGTGTGGACATATATATTCATGTATTTATACATACATATACACACACACACACACATGCATGTGTATATATATTACAAACAGACTGGTTAATATTTTTGTACATGTGCATATATATGGACACATGTGTGTAAAATTGGATGTATATGTAAGTAGATACATAATAGATAGACATATGGAGCATGCATACATATTTGAACCAAAAACTTGGAGTAATATTTAAATATATAGATATGGACCAAGCATTGTATTGGAAAAATATAATGTTCAAGTTACATTGTAATGAGAAGAGCAAAATGCATGGCATGATGAATCATCTACTCGCCTTACAAAAAAATACAAATTTCTGGGACCTCTATAAGTAAATAGGGGAATGGTTTTTCTTCTACAAAATATAAAAAAACAATTTTTGTTCAAATAATCATACTAGTTTTGATGGAAAATTTTACTACACCATCCATGGGGGAAGCATGGAGCAATGACCATCCGTAGTAGTGGCTGCAATGTCAGAACTTGATCCTGCATTTGTTTTCTCCTTGGAAGGTGTTATGGGCATTTGCAATTGGTCTATAGAAACTTGAGTGTTGATTGTGATGCAGAGTGGCATGCAGATGTGGTGGAAATAGTATAGATGTTTCTTCAACAATGCACTTTCCTTACTAACCCTTTAGGCCTATTAGAGGCTAAATACCCAAAATGACTCAACTTGGCTTCCAAACAGACAAGATAGATTTAGATGAAGTTCACAACACATATTCAATGGGATTCAACCAATTTTGTGGACCAAAGAAATACCCATTTGACAGAACTCATCAAATCCCCTTCTAGCCCTGTGAACCCCAATTAGCCCTCCTAAACTAGTTTTTCACCTTTTTCCCTGACTTCTTCCAAACAAGTAGACAAAAAAATTATATTTTGGGATACCCTTTTCATGGATACAAAACATATGTCAAATTTAAACCCAACTCCTTTGGACCAGTTTGTACTTCCTTCACAATGTGGCCTTCAAATGGCATCAAAATCAAACAAATAACAAAGAAACTATGTTTTATCTCACTCTTCACCACTCCAAATTCTTAGCACAATCATATTATATCATAAAACTACTAGATCCAAATGATTTCAGTCACATTCATCAAGAATCATTCAACTCACCTTTATAGGCTCTGTAAACCCTTGTTTCATGAGTGTTTCACCAAAATCCTATCTCCACTCACCTTGGAGATCAAACTATTTTTCAAAAACCTTTAGATCAACACCCTAGGGTCTTCCAAGTCATCACACAATCCTCTTATTCAGGTAAATCTTCTGCTGCTACATGTTAGCCATCAATTTCCTCTTGGAACACTCCCTTGTCTTCAACATTCTCGCTGTCCTTTCAGTATTTCTGCATCATAAACTATTAGGCTGATATTGTACATGTTAGACAAAATTCCTCTCATGCCTCCTGGAAACCCTAAGTAGCAATGTGGAAGCAGCCAACATCTTAACCAATGGTTCAGTATTGTCCATGCTTGTTAAGATGCTGAGTATATCTAACCAACTGCTTTGCGTGTTCAGCTTGTTTCAGTAATGGGTTTGTTGATTCGGCATGCAACTATTATTGAAGATGAAGTGGCAAGTTCAGGTATAGTTTTAGTGCTAATTGATGCTCTTCGAGATAAGAAGGAAAAAGTGAGAAGATTTGCTATGGCAGCCTTAGGTGAACTTCTGTTCTATATCTCCACTCAGAGTGAAAATTCTCCGAAGGCTGTTGTTGGTCTGGAAAGTCTAGCAAAAGATAGTTGGTCATCACCATCTACATGGCAGGTTAGCCCCTAATTCTTGTGCCATTTATATCTGATATATGTGATGTAGAGCCTTGGTATCCACAGTGAAAAATAGTGTTTTCAACTAAACTTTGTGTGAGAATTCAAACTCTCCTACCCCTGCTTATGCTAGGGCACTCCTTACCAAAGCTCTACACTATTGAATGAACAAGTCTTTTGTAAACATTCAACACATTATTTATTCGTAACTCCTCACAATGTTATTCATAGTCTGTTATTCTGTCAGTGACGACAGGTTCTTGTATACCTTGTGTACCTCCTTTCCCACCAACTGTGCCAGTTTATTTTCTATATGTTCTTTGACAGTTTCATCACTTGTCAAACTTTCTACTTTGTTCTAGTCCTTCCCAATTTCAAATCTATTCCCGTGACAAACCAGTCACTCACCAATCTTGGTATATACCTGGCATAGAGATTCAAGTGTTCCAAAGGCTCTTCAAAAAAATCACTTTGTCATATTTCATATATCAGACAGAGTGTTCTTCGAGAACAAGGTTCTCAACTAAACTCCAACTTCATAGACTTTCTTCATAGTCAAAGAGAACTAACACTCGGTCTTTCCACTAGACTCTTTAATCATAGGCAAATTGCGATGGGGGTAATTTGTACCCAAAACAGGGTAATTTGTCCTAGAAATTTTTTTTTCATTTTATTTTGTATTCATTGCAATTGCAACGCACACACAATGAATTGCGATGGGGGTGCTGTATAGGCGACGCCCACTCCCGTCGCATTTGCTTCAGGTGTTTGTCGCACTTGTGACAATTATCGCATGATCGCATGCAGCTTCACAAGCACATGCGACCATGCGACAAGCTGTCGTAGTTGTGCGGGTATTCATCACACTTGCGACAGTTATCGCATGATCGCATGCGGCTTCCCAAGCACATGCGACCATGCGACAAGCTGTCGCAGTTGCGCGGGTATTCGTCACACTTGCGACGGTTATCGCATGATCACATGCGGCTTCCCAAGCGATGGATTGAAGTCGTAATTGCGACAGAAATGGAAAGACATCATATTTTGCGACTAAAAAATAGCGACGTCTATTACTATTGCAATTGCAACACATGGCTGTCACAATTGCGACACATAGCCATCGCAAATCGATGCCAAATTTATTAGTGCCTCTAGGCTAAAAGATATGATTATGAGGATTTTTGAACATGATAAATAAGGTCTAAGGAATATTCCATGCATGTTTTAGATGACTCTATGTACCACAATATAATATCACATTTTTTTATGTGTTACAATTAGTCTAAATGATCTTTTTTAATTGCTTGTACAGATACATAATGGTCAGGTACTTTAGAAAAATGTTATATAAATATTTCAATCTCTTACATGTGAATCACAATGCACCATAAAAAACCTATTTCAATCTCTTACTCTTCCTCCAAAATATATCTAGACCAATAAGTCATTAATTAATTTATCACAATTAACTAAGTCGGCTAGAGACCAAGAAAGATAACAACATTACACTCAGAATAACATATATTCTCTTATTGGAGAAAAACAAAACATAAGATATCTAAATTGGAACACTACACAAATGTTAGAAACATGTCCACCAAACAACAAAAACTAAAACTCTAGAATCAAACTTGTCTTGACTATTTTTGACATCTAACCTTACTGTCAACAAATACAACTTCTACCTTTGCACTTCTATGGACTTAAAATAAGATAGTGAAACATTCACAGACAATACATTAAAACAAAAAAACCAAAAGCCAAAAAAATCTTATGTAGAGGAAGGTAAATCATTCTCCCATAAGAACTTAAAATATTATTTCTTTTATATTATGGCTTCACATACTCCCATCTTTCATATATGCCACATACTGACTCATTATCAACATCACTTCAAATACTATTTCCTACATATCAAACTTTGGATACTCTTTCCTACATATTGGAATTTAAATACTCTTTCCTGCATAGCATATCAACAATCAAATATTTATTCCTACATACCTCAAGATTCCATACCAAACACACCTCTCATACTTCTCTACATCAATTTGATCTTAACCCACACAACATGTTGACATCAATGAAAACATTGAACTCATAATTTACTAACATAGTGGACATATCAAACTATCACATTTCCACCTTAAAGGTAGAATATGATATTATTACTTTCTCTATCATGTCATAAGATTCAAACACATGACATAATCTTATGTGTTCATATGTATTACCTTAGTCTACTTAACCAAGGGGTATCCTTTGTGCTCCTCATTCAATCTCATTATTCTATTACATTCCTAATAATGATACAATTTATTCTTATCATATTAATTATCTCTTGTTATTGTACTTTCTATTAAGATTCTAGATCTTGGGTGGCTATCTTTATAACCAAATCTTACACAACCAATAGGAAAAAACCACCTCAATAACATAAAAAAGGAACGTATAACTCTCATTTAAGATTCAAACCCCTTACACCCACTCACACTAATACTCACTTTATTAGTACACTAAGAGAGCTGAAATAAAAGTGTTGGAAAAACCTACAAATAGAAAGAAATAACTAGCCAAGAAATAAAAATAGACACTAACACCTACTTCAAGCATAAATTAGGTCAATGAAAAGAAAGTGAGTCTCAGGAAATAAGGTCATATCATGTAGCCATGTGCAATAAGTTACCTCCACCACCACCGCCACCCCCTATGCCCTCCCCCTAAAGAGAAGAATCTTGTCAATAAAAAAGAGAAGTCTCCTTAAACATAGATAGAGAACACCCTTCAAAAGATAGAGAGTGAAGAAGACTAAGAAACCCCCTCCAAAGTGGATACCTATTGCACCCCTAACAAAGATCACAAATGCAAGGACTTTTGTAAGTGAAGGGTTTGGTGAAGAAATCTGCAATTTGATCTAATGGCATACATTAACTTAGATCAATGATATATGCATGAAATCCTAAATGTAGTAAATATGGATATCAATTTGTTTAGTCCTCTAATCATGGACTAGATTGTGAGTGATTTGTATGACACTCTAGTTGTCACAAAAGATGACCGTAGACTTCCAAAAAGAAATTCCAAACTTAGAAAGAATATTTTATAGTCAGATAGCCTCAATACCAATATTAACTATACCTTGATAATCAACCTTTGTAGATGAAAGATAAATTATAGAATACTTCTTTCTTGACAAATAAACTAGACTGAAACAAAGAGATAAATAATATCCCAATGTAGACTTTTGATCTTGATGATTGCTTACACAATTGCAATTTGTGTACATCCCAAAAAATCAAAACCCATTCTCTCTTAGGAATGAATGCTAAATGTTTGGCAGCCATTCTGTAATAGTTGTTGTTGCATTCATGACTATGATTGTCATTGATGTCAACATAGTGATTTACCAGAGACTTGCAGAGAAGCAGCCAAAGTTTGAATTAGCGCACATGGGATATTGTAGTTGGAGCTATGAGATGTTGAGGATATAATCTTTGATATGTTATATATCTATGGTTAAGAGTGCAGATAGTAATTCATTTATTCATGGAAGTTATGAGCATTTTTGTGGAAGCAGTATTCAGGTAGTGTTCCTGAGTAGCGGTTTGTGGAAATCGGATGATATCTCCTAATCATGATGGAATCTAGTTTTGCATAGTTAAAGGGAAGTTGAAGACACATTTTTAGTGATGTGGATGATAGCACAAACTTCAAGGTCACACGAGTGAAGAATTCTTGTATTTGGAAGTCGATAGTTTTTGTGTAATTTTGATGTAGTGTATGGAAACTTTTATTTTATAATTGTATGCCGACTCATTTGTAATTACTTGAGTGTGGTATAAAGGAAGGAATGTTTTTCCTTGTTGTATAGTAGTGGATGAATATGAAGTGAAGAAAAGAGCTACATGTGAAAGCGAATTGTGAAGGAAGACATGCGAAGTACAAAGATCTAAAATTGAGATCTGGTGAGTGCGGTTTGACACAGTCAGAGAAGAGGTAACATATTATTCTATTGAGTAATACAAAGATTATTTGGATAGTACGTTTAGTGATCTTACCCTGAATCTATTTGGGCAGTGGGTCCTTCTGTCTTCCATAACTCTTAATAGGGTTAGAATCTTTTAACAAGGATTCAAAATCTCCTAACAGGGATTCATATGTACTGAATGTATTTCATAAGACTCCTAACAGAGTCCATCCTTTCACAAGGAATATTCTAGTGCATCTTTTGTGGGCATCATTCCCATCAGGGTTTACTCTTTGATCAAGAGGTTCCCTAGTCAACATATCTTGTGTCATTGTGTATGAATATCTTTCTATGGTTGGTAATTATATTGCTTACATGGTTTAATGTTGTTGAAGTTGGTAAAAGTTATAATTATTTGATAACTGATTCACCCCCCCCCCCCCCCCTCTCAATTATCTTGGTGGACTTTAATTTCTAACAATTGGTATCAAAGTGACAGGTCCTTGAAAAAGAAGTTTAACAACTTAAGGAGATCCATGGTGAATTTCAGGAAAGAAAGCCCTAAGTTTGATGGAGTAAATTTTGACAGCTGGAAAGAAAAGATGAAGACACACCTACAATGTTTAGGACTAGGTTATTGGTTGATTACAAAGAATGATAAGAGTATCATTGAAGAGGACAATCTTGAAACATGTACTACTGATGAGAGATTTATTCATGTGTAACATACTTGCAAGAGAAACACTTTTGATAGCCCTTCTAGAGAATGAGTACAGTTAGGTAAAATGTTTGAAAAAATATCATGAAATTTGGAATGCATTACACTCTACTTTTGAAGGTGATGAACATGCAAAAAGAGTTAGATTGCATAATTGGATATGTGCATTTGAAGATATAAGAATGTTGGAAGATGAATTTGTTAGAAGCTATATTGGTAAAATGTCAGAAATTGTTACAGGTATAAAATCTTGTGGAGGAACAAAGACAAAGAATGAAGTGATATGGAAAATTATAAGAACATTGACTCATGTATTTAAGCAGACAACACAGATCATTGAACAAGTAATACCTTGTACTACAAACTTTACAAGAGACTCTTCTTGGAAGATTGGAAGCAGCGGAAATGAACCTGAGGTTATTAGGAAACTTACCTAGAATGGAGATAGTATTTAGTGCTCTTAGTGTTCACCCTACTTTGTCAAGAACCATCATTGTGAGTGGAGATTATGCTGGTAGCAACAGATCTAGAAATGAAGAATACAAGAAGATTGAAGAAGGTATTACCTTGCCTGTGAAGAGAGAACCAAATGGTAAGAAAATTTTTAAATGTTGGACTTGTCAAGAATATGGTCATTTTGCATCTAAATGTCCTAAGAGAGCTAAAAAGTATAGAAATAATTTCAAACCTAGAAGATCTAAGGAATCTTATTATGCTAATGATGAAGATCTTGAAGCTAGTATAGAGAGAACTCAAAGTGAAAGTGATATTGAGAATAATGATGACATGGGATTTGTAGCAATTAAAGAAGAAAATCCTAAAACTGATGTTAAGGAAGAAAAAGCCTTAGTTTCTCAAGTTGAAAAGAAAGTTGATTGGATTATAGGCAGTGGTTGTTCACATCATATGATTGGAGACATCAAAAAGTTCATAAAGTTTAACAAATATATGGAGGAGTTGTTAGAGTTGGAAACAATGCACCTTGCTTGATTAAAGGTATAGGATCTATTATTCTTGATGGAAAGACTAATACTGATGATGTTTATTTTGTGGATGAATTGAAACATAATCTTTTGGGTGTTGGAAAGTTAGTTGATAAGGGATATCAAGTTTGGTTTACTGAGAAAACTTGTGTGATAAAGGGTAAAGATGGAAATCTGATTGGAACTGGATCTAGAACCAGAGGTAATGTATTTCAATTGAATCCTACTAAGATTAGATGTTTGATTACTAAAATTGATGATAGTTGGTTATGGCATAGAAGGTTTTGTCATATAAACTTTGACAATATTGTGAAAGTAAGTACTACACTTGCAGTAAGAGATTTACCTAAAATTATGAAGCCTATTAACATGATTTGAAAAGAATATGTGATGGCTAAACAGAAGAGAAGTTCTTTTCCCAGTAAGAAGTTTACATCTACAGAAAAGCTAAAAAATTTTCATACAGATTTGAGCAGTCCTACCAGCACTAGAGGATTCTATGGAGAAAGGTATTTTATGATTCTAGTTGATGATTTTACAAGAATGATGTGGATTGCATTTCTTAAAGAAAATTCTGAAGCATTTGATAAGTTCAAGATTCTTAAGAATAAAGTTGAGAATGAATTTGGAATGAAGATTAAATGTTTGAGATATGATAGAGGTGGAGAATTTACTTCAAGAGAGTTGAACACCTTTTGTGAAGAAAATGGCATTAAGAGACAGTTCTTAGTCCCTAGAACACCTGAACAAAATGGTATTGCAGAAAGAAGAAACAGATCAGTGACTGAAGCAGCAAGAGCTATCTTATTTGAGAATGATTTGGTGAAGATATTCTAGAGAGAAGCAGTGAACACAACAGTGTATACAATGAACATAGTACAAATTAGAGCAGACACAGACAAGACACCCTATGAACTATGGTTTGGACATGCACCCACAGTTAAGTATTTTAGAATCTTTGGAAGAAAATGTTATATAAAGATAGATGATGATATTGGAAAGTTTGATCCTAGAAGTGATGAAGGTATATTTCTTGGATATTCTTTGAAAAGAAAAGCCTATAGATGTTACAATAAAAGAACTAAGACTATTGTTTAAAGCACAAATGTTAAAGTTGATGAAAAGTTCAAAATTCAGGAAAGAATACTTGATTATGAATTAGATGAGGAAGCTCATCCTAAACCTATCACTAGATCTACTGAATTATTTTATGAGACTGATAGTGATTTTTTGACTGAAAGCCATAGTGAAGTCATTGAAGAACCTACACCTGAAGTGAGATCTGAGACAGTGACACCTAACAAGAGTTTATCAAGAAATCATCCTATTGGGAAAATTATTGGAAGCATCAAAAGAGGAGTTCTAACTCAGAATAAGGTACAAGAATAGTTATGTTTGATTTCTCAAATTGAACCTAAAACTACTAGTGAAGCTTGTGAAGATGAAAGTTGGACTAATGCTATGAAAGAAGAACTAGATCAGATTGAAAAGAACAAGACATGGGAATTGGTCCCTAGACCTAAAGACAAGAATGTTATTGGAACTAAGTGGGTATTCAGAAACAAGATGAATGAACAAGGAGAAGTAGTAAGAAACAAAGAAAGATTGGTATGTAAGGGATACTCACGGCAAGAAGGAATTGACTATGAAGAAACCTTTGCACCTATTGCAAGAATTGAGGTAGTAAGAATATTTTTGGCTTATGCAGCTTACAAGAAATTCAAAGTATATCAGATGGATGTGAAGTTGGCATTTCTGAATAGAGAATTGGAAGAAGAAGTCTACATTGAGTAGCCTGAAGGTTTTGCTTTGAGTCAAGAAGGAGACATGGTATGTAAATTGAAGAAAGCTTTATATGGACTAAAACAATAACCTAGAACTTGGTATGCAAGATTGGACAAGTATTTGTTAAAGTTGGGATTTACAAAAGGAACAGTTGATAGCAATCTGTAAACAAAAGAAATTGAAAATGATTTGTTGGTTATAGTTATTTTTGTTGATGACATTATTTTTGGAGGAGAAAATGAAGCTAGTGACAAATTTGTTGATGAAATGAAGACTGAATTTGAAATGAGTATGATTGGTAAAATGAAATACTTTTTGGGATTGCAGATAATATAGAACAATGATGGTATCTTTGTAAGTCAAAAAAAGTACCTGAATGATTTGTTGAAAAGATTTGGAATGGATAATTGTAAACCAGTTGGAACACCTATGGTAACTGGGCATAAATTATCTAGCATAGATGAAACACCGACAGTTGAACAGAAGAAATACAGATCTATAATTGGAGGATTGCAATATTTGACTCATACAAGACCTGATATAGCACATTCAGTTGGAATTGTAGTAAGATTTCAAGCTGAACCTAGAGAATCACATTATGTAGCAGTAAAGAGAATACTGAGATATTTAAGAGGCACAATGGACTATGGATTATGGTATGAAAAATCTGATGATTTTACCTTATGTGCATATACAGATGCTGATTGGGGAGGAAGTGTTGATGATAAGAAAAGCACCAGTGGTGGAGCATTTTTCCTTGGAGGAAGATTGTTTTCTTGGTTAAGCAAGAAGTAGAATTGTATCTCATAGAGCACAATAGAAGTAGAATATGTAGCAGCAGCAAACAATAGTAACTAGATAATTTTGATGAAGCAAATGCTGAAGGATATTGGAATTAAGTTTGTTGAACCTATTGTCATACATTGTGACAACACCAGCACCGTTAGTATGTCTAAGAACCCTGTATTACATTCTAAGACAAAACATATAGAGATTAAGTATCATGTTGTAAGAGAGAAAGTTGTTGAGAAGGAAGTCGGACTTGAGTACATAAGTACAAAGGAGCAGATAGCAGATATATTTACAAAGCCTTTGCCTAAGGATACATTTGAGTATCTGAGAGGTATGCTTGTGGTTATGCCCCAGCCTACTTTTGAGAAGTGATGCAGTTGGTTGCATCCATCCAGTGGTATATGAGCCTTATCTTTCTTTTGGATTGGATGTTGGTACTTCCTCTATGGGGGAGTATGTGTATCTGAGCTGAGTCATGAGAACTCTAGTGCATGTATTTTCTGAATAGTGTCTTTTGACATTTGATTTGTTATTGACATAATGATGATATTTTTTTCATTGATGTCAATGGGGGAGAAGTGTACATGAAAAAACTATTTGTACTATCTGAACAGGAAAATGAAGCAAGATTTGATTAATGAAGAGGACTTGAAGCAGCAGTGTTGTAGTATTGGATTTTTGGAACATTGGATGTTTTTTCATCTATGTTTCCATCAATGCCTATGGGGGAGATTGTTAGGAATGAATGCTAAATGTTTGGCAACCATTCAGTAATAGTTGTTGTTGCATTCATGACTATGATTGTCATTGATGTCAACACAGTGATTTACCGGAGACTTGCAGAGAAGTAGATAGAGTTTGAATTAGCGTACATGGGATATTGTAGTTGGAGCTATGTGATGTTGAGGATATACTCTTTGATATGTTATATATATATGGTTAAGAGCACATATAGTAATTCATTTATTCATGGAAGTTATGAGCATTTTGGTGGAAGCAGTATTTAGGCAGTGTTCTTGAGTAGCGGTTTGTGGAAATCAAATGATATCTCCTAATCGGGATGGAATCTAGTTTTGTGCAGTTAAAGGGAAGTTGAAGACACATTTTTAGCGATGTGGATGATAGTGAAAACTTCAAGGTCACATGAGTGAAGAATTATTGTATTTGGAAGTTGACAATTTTTGTGTAATTTTGATGTAGCGTGTGGAAACTTTTATTTTATAATTGTATGCCGACTCATTTGTAATTAATTGAGTGTGGTATAAAGGAAGGAATGTTTTTCCTTTTTGTATAGTAGTGGATGAATATGAAGTGAAGAAAAAAGCTAAATGTGAAAGTGAATTGTGAAGGAAGACATGCGAAGTACAAAGATTTGAAATTAAGATCTGGTGAGTGCAGTTTGGCACATTCAGAGAAGAGGTAACATATTATTCTATTGAGTAATACAAAGATTATTTGGACAGTATGTTCAGTGATCTTACCCTGAAGCTGTTTGGGTAGTGGGTCCTTCTGTCTTCCATAACTCTTAACAGGGCTAGAATCTTTTAACAGGGATTCAAAATCTCCTAACAAGGATTCATATGTACTGAATGTATTTCATAAGACTCCTAAAAAATTCCATCCTTTCACAAGGAATATTCAAATTAGTGCATATTTTGTGGGCATCATTCCCACCGGGGTTTACTCTTTGATCAAGAGGTTCCCTAGTCAACATATCTTGTGTCATTGTGTATGAATATCTTTCTATGGTTGGTAATTATATTGCTTACATGGTTTAATGTTGTTGAAGTTGATAAAAGTTATAATTATTTGATAACTAATTCACCCCCCCCCCCCCCTCCCCCCACTCAGTGATCTTCATGGACTTTACTTTCTAACATGCTCGCTACATACTGAATCCCATAACTGAAACTACTTTAAAATGAAGTGAAGAATCCTATTTGTTTCTTTCCAATGTATCTCATGTGGCTCTTGCATGATTTAAGAGACAATGTATACTTCATATGAAATGTCAGGTCTATTTTAAGTCGAATATATAAGACTACCAACAACTTGTTGATACAAAGTTCCATCCACCAAAGGTGAAGGGATATTTGCAGGATCATGGTATGTCAAATTAGGCCCTTAAATGGAAATGAAAATTCAAAAAATCGGGTTTAGGTAAGTTGACATAAAGATTTGAACAAGTTATAAATATTTTATCAAAATTATGTAAGAAGAGAATCTGTAGAAAATTGAATTTAGTTTCTAAGATACTAGGGCTTTTTTGAAAAACAATTATTCTATATGTTGAAATTTTTAAATTTTAATGTAGTAGTATGAAAATTTTAGGATAAAAAATAAGAAGTAGGTGCATGTTTGACCACCTTAAACACAATCAAATGATACTTTTTTTTACAAGATTCTAGATATAAGTAGTAGACTCATGTTTGGATGTGACACATATTTTTTTACAATTTTTTCCAAGTAAATAATTAATTATGATTTTTCTTCTACAACTTTTCTAGAATACAAAAATGCTCATGTCTGACCACGTTAACTTAGTCTAAAATTTATCAAATTGAAAACTTTTTTTATTTTTCTTGTAGTAGGAAAATCATAGAATGTGACCACATGTTTTAGATTTCAAAAATGTTATACAATTCGAAAGTTATAGCTATTTTTCAATAAGTTTATCAATCAGGACTAGAAAGATAACAAGTAGGTGTATGTCTAACCACATTAAACAAAATCAAATGATAATATTTTTTAATAAGATTCTAAATAAAAATAGTAGAATTGTGTCCGGATGTGATGTATATTTTTTTGTATTTTTTTTCCAAGTAAATAATTAATTATAATTTTTTTGCTACAAATTTTCATGAATATAAAAAATCTCGTGTTTGACCACCTTAACTTAGTCTAAACGTCATGAAATTGAAATAATTGTTTATTATTATTGCATTAGGTGAAGCATAGAATGTGATGTATCCTCCAGATTTCTAAAATGTTATATTGTTTGAAAGTTATAGTTGTTTTTCAAAGAGTCTATCAATCAGGACTTCTTTTTCACATCACCACTTTTTGGCATACCATGATCCTACACATACCCGAAGAATAATTTACCTCAATTTTGAACGTAAATAGAAATGGATTTGGTGTAGATTTATGGTCAACCATGAAAATTTTGGAGAGCATATGAAGAGTAATTAAGTTATTCAAGGAATATCCCTAAAAATAACTATGAAATCTTAATCCAAAGTAATTAGTGCAAAAGGCTTAATTATGACATCATGAAGGTTAGTTTTCACTACCTAAATGGTGGATGAGTGAGTCCCTCTAAACAAAAATTCATCAACATAGAGAACAAAAAAGTGAGAGTATCTTGTTGCTTTAAAATATAGAAATTTAAATTAGAATGGCAATGAGTAAACCCCAAAATGAAGGAGTACATTTTTGCATACCAAGTGCCTATTTGAGGCAATAGAGAGACTTATAAAGATGAAAGAAAAATGAAGGATCCTAAATCAATGCATGTTAATAATCCATGTATATTTCCTGCAGAAGGGTCATTGTGAAGAAATCCACTCTTCACATCCATCTAATGAACTTCCCATTTATGAGCTATAGGAATAGTAAGGATTTTTTGGATGGAGTTTATTTTGGTGACTAGTATAAAATTATTAGAGTAATAAATTCCATGAACCTAAGAGAATCATTTGGAAACCGAGTCATGTATATCAACTAACCCATATAAAAAAAAAATTATTCAATAGATCCACTTACATTGAACAAGTTTTGTTCCCTTAGGAAGAGGAGTGAGATCCCAAGTATGGTTCCTCTCTACAAAATTGAACTCTTCCAAAAAATATACATCCCACTTAGGAGTCCCCAAAGCTTCCTAAAAGAATTTTGGATCAAAAGCTAGAGGAATCAAGAGATGTAGAGACTGCTAAAATGATGACCTTGTTCTTCTAGCATTGAAGGATCACCTACACAATGACCAATTGAATCTAGTGTCTAACAACACCAAAGAGGTCTAAAAAATGGAGAATCATTGTCCTCTAAATGATTAATATAGGAGAATCATGAATCCTCATCATTACTATTACAAACTAAAGTGGAGAGATATGGCTCCTCATATAAAAAACATAATTAAGAGATTGAGATAACTATCATCACGGTGTAGTGGCTCCAAAGTGATAGTGGAGTGGGAAGTGTCGAAGAAGAGCTAGCATGACTCTCCTCAAAATAAACACTCCTTTCAAGGAACAAGTCATGAGTAGGAATATATAGGAGCCTATATCCTTTGACATTATCTAGGTTTCCAAAATATATGCAAGTATTTCTCTACATATCCATCACCTTATATTTTTGTATTGAAATGTGGGCCCATGCACAAGGACCAAACACTTAAAAATGATTCATTGGGGTTTTTCAACTATTATAAGCTTTAAAAGGAGTAACTCCCTTCACACATTTTTTGAGGGACTTAATCCTAGATATAACATGTATATTTAATCACTTCTACCCAATATGGTGTTGCTAATTTCAAGGACCATATATTCCACTTTGTTTAGATCTATAGTGAATTGTATCTTGCATGTCAATATGCTCTAAACTGCCAAACCACTCAAACCTAATTTTGAATTATTCCCCCCATATAATCTATATGAAAAAAAATTATGTGTTTCATATATTGTTTCTTCACAAATGCTTTGAAATCCAAGAATGAATCAAAGACTTTAGAGTTTTAATACAAAATATTTCAAAAATTTGATAATGTTACTTTAGACTTTTGTTTCATAAAATATACAAATTGGTATCTAGAAAAATCATCAAAAAAGGTCAAAACATATTAGGATCTAATAAAATATGGATGAGGAAATAGTCCAACCAATCAATATGCATTAACTCCAAACATTGTGAAGTCCTACAAGATTTTGCTTTGTCAAATGTTTCTTTTAGATGCTTGCAAAGCATGCATCCCTAACAAACAACTTTAGAAAGTGAATTGTAGGAAATCCTATAACAATATCATCTTGAATAGGAATTTAAAAGGAGTGGTAGTTTAAGTGACCAAATCACTAATACTGCAAGTTATTGACTTAATTAGAATGAGTGAGTCAAACAAATAAAGGAGGATCGTGAGAAACATGAAGAAACAAAAAATTCATAATTCATGATCTTTTTGAGAAACAAGGTAAATAAATATTACAGTATTATATTTATTATGCAATTAAAATTTTAAAATAATTACCAACTCTTAAATAAACATGTGATTTCACTATATGACATAAATTTAAAATCAATCATACCAAAAGAGATGACATATTAACGCGGAGAAATTTCTTTGGAAAAAAACACCACTAGACAATGAGGGAAAGAATATTATTAATCTTCAATAGAGAGACTACAACAAAAATACACTTCATTTCTTCAAAATATCCCAAGATTACTTGGAAACCTCAAAGAAATTATGATCAATTGATTATTAAATGATCATGGCTTGGATCCAATTTATAGCCAAATGAGAGCAAGAAAACCTTTGTTGTTTTCCCAAACAAGGGGCTAGAACCACTTGTATAAACCCATGCATTAAAGAATAAATAGTTTATAAACATAAGAAAATAATAAATAACTCTTCAAGTGACTCCTCTTGGGAACCAAATCAAAAGACACTTAGTCATTAGACACTTTGAGTGTTCTTTAACTTTTGACGAGTGTTTAGATCCCCAAATAGATACCTTTCTCTTCAGAAACTTAGTCTCCTTATGCATGAATATGCACACATCTCAATGAAGACATGGGAAATATTGTATTTTATTCATTTTAATTTATATTTATCACCCCTTCATTTTAACCTCTTGAAAATGTAATTACAAATATTCATAAAGTATAAATATTTAATATTTTTCTTGCATTCCCTAGGGAACATTTGTACAAGGAACATGGAGACACGTGGATGGTTTAGGGTTAAATGGTAAAGGTCACATTTTCCTAATAGATATGCTCTTCCAAATTGACAAAGTCATGGTAGGATTTTCCCCAATGGGGATAGTCCAAACATGTAGCCTGAGTCAACACAGTGCAAAAAAATCAATAGAAACATTAAGAATGAAAAGAATTCATGCCCATTCAAGCCTCCACAATATCTTAAATTCAAGTAATTACATTAGATTAACCAGCCACATGTCAGCTTACACTTAAGGAAGACATTCCTAATTAAAATCATAAATCCATATCCATGTTGGATGCTAACCTCTAAAAGATAAACTACTAAAATCTATCTCTCAGCTACTACCAAGCTACCTAACCGAGGAGAAAATGCCATAGTATATACAAGTTCACAAGCCACAAGTTGGCCAAGGAGATCACATTCTCAAAAGATGAATAAAATGTATTACAAAAAATAGGTCAGGACCCAAGTCATATGGAAAACCTCTAGATTGATATAGAATGACATGGGATCACACAAGGAGGAAAGCCACAAGCATAAGATTACTAGACAATGAGTTGATTAAATCCACAAGTCAAGGGAAAGCTTCACAAGATCAGAAAACTTGGATTAGCCATAAGCGTGAATAGATAGGTCTTACCCAAAACTCAAGATATCTCCATCAAGACAAAATGGATCGAGATGTGAACCCAAAAAAAGATTCCACATGATGTCCAGAATATGCCATGAGGTTCACATGACTTAATGATCCAACTAGAAGGAACACCACATAAAACACTGAAACAAGAAAATAGGAGCAATTGAAAACAAAAACATTTTTGGGCAATGCAAGATTGCCATGAAACCCAAAATGCTCCTACATCACAAATATAACTTTAGAATCATTGTGCAACACATGAATTACTACTGTATTAGGAGAGAATCAAGCAAATTTCAAACCTATGTGAGTGGTGTGATATATTGATAGGAAATTAGTGGACAATGAGGGCACACCAAAAACATCATAGAGTTTTCCATCCCCAACATCAACAAACCCTCTCCCACACACCTCAATAAGAGTTTCGTCACCCATGAAAATAGAATGCATATAACATGGTTCCAAAGTTGCAAGCTCATCAATATTTGATGAAGCTATGTGGTACGATGCACCTGAATCAAGAGACCCTCAATAGAAATGTCCTCACCTATGAAATATATATTGCATAGAATATGGTTCCAGTTTTGCCAGTTTATCCTTTGATTTAAATATATCTGGTGTGAGGAAATTGAATCAAGAACCCAAGTTGGTGATGGTGAAGAAAATGCTATAAAGAAATTTCTCTTTCCTTTATTTTTTATTTTATCTTTATCCTTGATAGACCTTTCATTTGAACTTTATTTTATTGATTCAAGAATGTTGATAGTATTCCTTTCAAGAATGTGTGTCAAGTGATAAATATGTTTCTCCAAACATTCATGCTCATTAATACTAGGTCTTTTATGTTAGGAAAATTTCACCTTCTCTTTCTTAGGCTTTCCACCCTTAGAAGGTTCGGTTTGATTATAAAAAGCTTTCAGAGTTGCTAGGTTTTTATCCATCTTCTCATTCTTATTCTTTTATTTCTTATTCTTATTGTTATGACCTTTTCCTTTTCGCAAATTTGTTCCTTAGTTGGAAACTAGTGCATGTGACTTAGATGATATTAGAGCGCCCATCTAGATAAGATAATTTTACTACCATTCAAGAGAGAAATAGAAAATCATCTAAGGATAGCATGGTAAATTATGACCCAAGTGCACTTTTAGTAGCATAGAAGGTTTAGTTTCCTATCCCATTATTATCCTATACATACCATATTTCCTTAGGTAGACTGTCATACATGACTTCCAATCAAAATAATCCTAGGGAGTTAGAATGGGAAGTAATTTTTGATAAAAAATGAAGGAATGTAGAAAGAAGTTCTAAAAGAAATAGCTTGCATGAATACTAATACACCCTGACTCTTTTTTCTAGTCTCATAAACTACCCCCTCCCCTAAATTTCACAATGTTGGTAATTTGTATAGTATGGTGTGATTACAAAGATTTTCTCAAATTACAATAGTATTAAAACTCACACTGGCTAAAAGTACAACAGAACATGTAGAAAAATTAGCTATGTAGCTTTTCTTAGCATAAACTTCAACATACAAAATCTAAAAAGAATGAAAAATTTTGATCATCAGAGCTTGGTTACAGGTTCAAATCCCCTCAGGTGACGTTGAGGGGGGATTGTTGGACTAACCACTAATGTCCCCCTTTGGGATTTGTGATAAGGTTTAACTGCCTCCTATGTATTCTACAAATCTAGTGTTTGTATCAGGCATTAACAAGTCGCTCTTTTGGTGCAATGACAACCACCACTCTAATAGAAATAAGATCATGTCAAGTAGCCATGTACAATAAGTTCCCTCCACCACCACCACCACCCCCTATGTCCTCCCCCTTAAGAGAAGAATGTCATCAATAAAAAAGAGAAGTCTCTTTACAAATAGAGAGAGAACATCCTTCAAAAGATAGAGAGTGAAGAAGACTAAGAAACCCCCTCCAAAGTGGATACCTATTGCACCCCTAACAAAGATCACAAATGAAGGGACTTTTGTAAGTGAAGGGTTTGGTGAAGACATCTACTATTTGATCTATTGTCATACATTAACTTAGATTAATTGTCTATGCATGATTCAAATCCTGAATGTAGTGCATATGGATATCAATGTGTTTATTCCTCTAATCATGGAATAGATTGTGAGTGATTTGTATGACACTCTAGTCTCATAAAAGATGACCCTAGACTTGCCAAAAGAAATTCCAAACTTAGAAAGAATATTTTAAAGCCAGATAGCCTCAATACCAATATTAACTGTACCTTGATAATCAACCTTTTGTAGATGAAAGAGAAATTGTAGAATACTTCTTTCTTGACAAATAAACTAGACTAAAATAAAGAGATAAATAATATCCTAATGTAGACTTTTGATCTTGATAATTTCTTACGCAATTGCAATTTATGTACATCCCACAAAATCAAAACCCATGCTCACTACATAGTGAGTCCCATAACTGAAAGTACTTTAAAATGAATTGAATAATCCTCTTAGTTTCTTTCCAATGTATCTCATGTAGCTCTTGCATGATTCAAGAGACCATGCATACTTCATATGAAATTTAAGGTCTAGTGTAAGTCCAATTTATGAGACTACCAACAACTTGTTGATACAAAGTTCCAGCCACCAAAGGTGAAGAACAATTTACCTCAATTTTGAACCCAAATAGAAATGGAGTTGGTGTAGATTTATAGTAAATGATGCAAATTTTGGAGATCATATGAAGAGTGTAATTAGTTATTCAAGGAATACCCCTAAAAATGACTACAAAATATTAATCCCAAGGAACTAGTGCAAGATGCTTAATTATGACATCATGAAGGTTAGTTTTTACTACCTAAATGGTCGATGAGTGACTCCCTCTAACCAAAAATTCATCAACATAGAGAGCCAAAAAAGTGAGAGTATCTTGTTGCTTTAAAATATAGACATTCAAATTAGAATGGTAATGAGTAAACCCCAAAAGGAAGGATTACACCTTGGCATACCAAGTGCCTATTTGAGGCCATATAGAGACTTATAAATATGAAAGACAAATGAAGGATCCTAAATGATTCCATATTAATGCTCCATGTATATTTCCCCCAGAAGGGGTCATTGTGAAGAAATCCACTCTTCACATCCATCTAATGAACTTCCCATCTATGAGCTATAGGAATAGTAAGGATATGTTGGATGGAGTTCATTTTGGTGACTAGTATAAAATTATTAGAGTAATCAATCCCACGAACCTAAGAGAATCCTTTGGAAACTAAGTCATGTTTATCAACTAACCCATATAAAAAAAAAATCCAATAGATCCACTTACATTGAACAAGTTTTCTTCCCTTAGGAAGAGGAATGAGATCCCAAGTATGGTTCCTCTCTACAAAATTGAACTCTTCCAACAAATATATATCCCACTCAAGAGTCCCCAAATCTTCTTGAAAGGATTTTGGATCAAAAGCTAGAGGAATCAAGAGATGTAGAGATTGTTGAAATGATGACCTTGTTCTTCTAGCATTGAAGGATCACCTACACAATGACGATTGACTCTAGTGCCTGACAATACCAAAGAGGTCCCAAAATAGGAGAATTATTGTCCTCTAAATTATTAATATAGGATAATGATGAATCCTCATCATTACTATCACGAACTAAAGTGGATAAATATAGCTCCTCCTATAAATATAGAATTAAGTGATCGAGATAACTATAATCATGGTGTAGTGGCTCCAAAGTGATAGTGGAATGAGAATTGTAGAAGAAGAGCTAGCATGAGTCACCTCAAAATAAACACTCCTTTCAATGAAAAAGTCATGAGTAGGAAGATATAAGAGTCTATAGCCTTTGACATCATCTAGGTATCCAAAATATATGCAAGTATTTCTTTACATATCCATGACCTTACATTTCTCTATTGAAATGTGGGCCCATGCATAAGGACCAAACACTAAAAAATGACTCATTGGGGATTTTAAAAGTTATTATAGTTCCTTTAATGGGAATGACTCCCTTCACACATGTTTTGAGGGACTTGATCCTAGATATAACATTCATAGTTAATCACTTCTACCCAATATGGTGTTTCTAATTTCAAGTACCAGATATTCCACTTTGTTTAGATCTATAGCGAATTGTATGTTGCATGTCAATATCCTCTAAACTACCAAACCACTCAAACCTAATTTTGTCTTATTCCCCCTCATATCATCTATATGCAAAAAAAATTATGTGTTTCACATATTGTTTCTCACAAATGCTTTGAACTCCAAGAATGAATTAGAGACTTTCGAGTTTTAATACAAAATATTGCAAAAATTTGATAATGTTACTTTAGACTTTAGATTGATAAAATGTACAAAGTGGTGTCTACAAAAATCATCAAAAAAGGTCAAAACATATTAGGATCTAATAAAATATGGATGAGGAAACAGTCCAACCAATCACTATGCATTAACTCCAAATATTGTGAAGTCCTACAAGCTTTTTCTTTGTCAAATTTTTCTTTTAGATGCTTGCAAAGAATGCATCCCTAACAAACAACTTTAGAAAGTGAAATGTAGGAAATCCCATAACAATATCATGTTGAATAGGAATTTAAAAGGAGTGGTAGTTTAAGTGACCAAATCACCAATACCACAAGTTATTTACTTAATTAGAATGAGTGAGTCAAACAAATAAAGGAGGATCATGAAAAAAGTGAAGAAACAAAAAATTCATAATTCATGATCCTTTTGAGAAACAAGGTAAATAAATATTACAATATTATCTTTACTATGCAACTAAAAATCTAAAAATATTACCACATCTGAAATAAACATGTGATTTCACCATTTAACATAAATATAAAATCAATCATGCCAAAAGAGATGGCATACTAACATGGAGAAATTTCTTTGGGAAAAAACTCTACTAGACAATGAGGGCAAGAATATTATTAATCTTCAAAAGAGAGACTACAAAAACAATACATGTCGTTTAACTTCTCCAAAATATCCCAGGATTACTTGGAAACCTTAAGGAAATTATGATCAATTGATGATTAAATGACCATGGCTTGGATACAATTTATAGCCAAATGGGAGGTGGAAAACCATTGTTATTTTCCCAAACAAGGGGCTAGAACCACTTGTATAAACCCATGCATTAAAGAATAAATAGTTGATAGATATAATAAAATAATAAATAACTCTTCAAGTGACTCTTCTCGGGAACCAAACCAAAAGACACTTAGTCATTAGACACTTTGAGTGTTCTGTAACTTTTGATGAGTGTTCAGATCCCCAAATAGATACCTTTCTCTTTGCAAACTTGGTATCCTTATGCATGAATCTGCACACATCTCACTGTAGACATGGGAAAGAGTGTGTTTTATTCATTATAATTTATATTTCTCATCCCTTCATTTTAACCTCTTGAAAATGTAATTATAAATATTCATAAAGTACAAATATTTAATATTTTTCTCACATTCCCTAGGGAACATTTGTCCAAGGAACATGTAGACACATGGATGGTTTAGGGTTAAAAGGTAAATGTCACATTATCCTAATAGATATGCTCTTCCAAATTAACAAAGTCATGGTAGGATTTTCCCCAATGGGGATAGTCCAACCATGTAGCCTAAGTCAACACAGTGAAAAAAATCAACAAAAACAACAAGAATGATAATAATACATGCTTATTTAGGCCTCCATATTATCTCAAATTCAAGTAATTACATCAGATTACCCAACCACATGTCAACTTACACTTCAGGAACACATGCCTAATTAAATCATAAATCCATATCCATGTTGGATGCTAACCTCTAAAAGACCAACTACTAAAAGATATCTCTCAACTGCTACCAAGATACCTAACTAAGGAGAAAATCCCATAGTATATACAAGTTCACAAGCCACAAGTCGGCCAAGGAGATCACATTTTTAAAAGATGAAGAAAATATATTAAAAAAAATAGGTTAGGACCCAAGTCATATGGAACACATCCATATTGATATATAATGGCATGGGATCATATAATAAGGTCAGCCACAAGCATAAGATCACCAGAAAATGCTTTGATTAGATCCACAAGCCATGGGAAAGCTTCACAACATTAGAAAACTTAGATTATCCATTAGCATGAACAGATAGGTCTTACCCAAAACTCAAGATATCTCCGTCGAGATAGAAGGATCAAGATGTGAACCCAAAACAAGATTCTACATGATGTCCAGAACATGCCATAAGGTTCACATGAGTTAATGATCCAACTAGAAGGAACACCACATAAAACATTAAAACAAGAAAATAGGAACAATTGAAAATAAAAATATTTTTGGGCGATGCAAGATTGCCATGAAACCCAAGATGCTTCTACATCATAAATATAACTTTAGAATCATTGTGCAACACATGAATTACTACTATATTAGGAGCGAATCAACCAACTTTCCTAAACCTATGTGAGTGGTGTGATATATTGATAGGAGATTTTTCGACAATGAGGGCACACCAAAAACATCATAGAATTTTCCTTCCCCAACATCAACAAACCCTTTCCCACACACCTCAATAAGAGTTTCTTCACCCATAAAAATAGAATGCATATAACATGGTTCCAAAGTTGCAATTTCATCATTTGATGAAGCCATGTGGTGCTAGGCACCTAAATCAAGAGCCCCTCAATAGGAGTGTCATCACCTATGAAAATATATTGCATAGAATATGGTTCCAATGTTGCAAGTTCATCATTTTTTAAATCCATTTGACGTGAGGAAATTGAATCAAGAACCAAGGTGGTTTATGGTGACGCAAATTCTATAAGGGCATTTCTATTTCCTTTCTTTTATCTTTTATCTTTATCGTTGATAGACCTCTCATTTAAACTTTATTTTACCGATTCAAGAATGTTGATAGTATTCCTTTCAAGAATGTGTGTCAAGTGATAAATATGTTTCTTCAAACATTCATACTCATTAAGACTAGGTCTTTTACAATGGGAACATTTCACCTTCTCTTTCTTAGGATTTCCACCCTTAGAAGGTTCGGTTTAATTATTAAATTCTTTTAGGGTTGCTAGTGTTTTATCCATCTTCTCATTCATATTCTTTTGTTTCTTATTCTTATTGTTACTACCTCTTCCTTTTCACGAGTTTGTGCCTTAGTTGGAAACTAGTGCATGTGACTTAGATAATGTTAGAGCACCCATCTAGATAAGATAATTTTACTATCATTGAAGAGAGAAATAGAAAAATCATCCTAAGGATAGCATGGTAAATTATGACCCAAGTGCACTTTTAGTAGCATAGAAGGTTTAGTTTCCTATCCCATTGTTATCCTATACATACTATATTTCCTTAGGTAGACTATCATGCATGACTTCCAATCAAAATAATCCTAGGGATTTAGAATGGGAAGTAGTGTTTGATCAATAATGAAGGAATGTAGAAAGAAGTACTAAAACAAATAGTTTGCATGAATACTAATACATCCTCCACTCTTTTTTCTACTCTCATAAACTACCACCTCCCCTAAATATTACAATGTTGGCACTTTATATACTATTGCGTGATTACAAAGATTTTCTCAAATTACCATAGTATTAAACTCACACTGGCCAAAAGTACAACACAACATGTAGAAAAATTAGCTATGTAGCTTTTCTCAGCATAAACTTCAACATGCAGAATCTAAAAAGAATGAAAAAAATTTGATCAAGCCTTGCATGAATAGAAAGTGCTCATTTCTATTTTTCTAATGATATCTTGTTCACTAATTTTTTTACCTGAGGAAATGATGATTTTTTGAAAAAATTAATTTGTTTTGCACAAACTACTCTCTTGTCAAAACTTCTTTGATTTTTGTAAAATATTCACTGAATTAAAAATGATAATAGAAACCTAGAAATATTTTTGAGATACGAAAATAATTGATTTTTTTAAAAAATCCAGCAAGAAGAAAATGAAAAATGAATTAAATTCAACATTTTGTCAGCCAAAAAAATGACCATGTAACTCTTTTTGGACAATATTATTTTCCATATAAGCTCAATATCTACAAAATCTAATAGATACCTAGATAGTTTTCTAGGGTTGAGAAAAGAACCAAGAAATCTTTTTCAATCTAACTAGTAGAACACACAAATCTAAATAAAAAATGAAAACAAATACAATCTTTCTCTAATTTTTCCTGCTCTTAATTTTGTGAAATGAAAGCCAAATCTAACTTTCTTTATCCTTCTAGATGCTATCTAATAGCTGAAAAATCCACCAAGATTACCAAAGTCTTGCAAACACCCATGTTTTACAAAATATTTTCATAAAAATCTCCAAAAATTATTTTTTTTCCTCAAGCTTCTCTAATTCTCAAGTTCATATGAAAATCCAAGAGAATAGCATGTTAGGTTTTTAGGAAGCTTAAGAGCATAATGTGAGACTACATGCAACTTTCAATTTTTGCATGTATAACAACACCAATACATTCAATAACAATGCAAGTAATGAATAGATTCACATAAGAGAATATTAGATGAAGAGTCTCACATGGAAAGAAAATAATACAAGTTGGGTAACAGTTGCATGGTTTAGTCCAAATGAACATGAGTGACTATGGTACTATAACATAGATAGGTGGAGAGAACAAGGAGAATTATTGGATGAAGTTCCTATGGAAATTTGTGACTTCCATGATATTACTTTTGTTAATTTTTTATAGTAGGAAAGAAAGATTTGGAAAATGTGTAGCTTGTAGTTTTTGAAGATGAGAAGAAAATATGATTGATGAATTACTCAAGGCAATTATATAAATGATGTCTAGTTGGAAAGAAGAGCTCACATCTTGGGAAGAGGAGATGCTAAATAGAATATTGAGAAAATAAACAATTTGCGAAAAGGACCATAGATTCTTGAAGTTCTATACTACGAATGCTACTAGATCAATAACCACAAAGCAACCATTCATTAGGTGTATTTATTGAGCCTTAAACTATACATGTAACCATGGGTAAGTGCACCAAAATAGTGTTCACAAAAGTGTCCACCCACCACAAAAATAGAAAAATACCCCTAACATGATTGACTTACTTTAAATTCAAATAACATGATCGATGTTAGGTTTGGTAAATTAATAAGCTAAGGTCAAGGCTATTTAATAGGCTTGGATAACAAGGTTGAGGCTTGGGAGTTTCATTTCCCTCCATTTCCCTCTATTTTCACGTGTTTTGTTCATTAAAACAAGTTTCTCGACTTCATCATTGTCAAGTTTACACATCATCAAGTGGGTATTTATAAAAGTATTACTATAATTTCATACATTTTTTTAGCTTTCTAGCCATATAAATTTTTCTATTTTTGTACAACAATAGTATAGAAAGTTTAATTTTCTTTACTAGTGTCTCAATAGTTCTCAAAGACATATGTATACCATTTTATTAATAACTTTTGATCTACTTGACCAAATTTAAAATAGATTACATATTATTGTTATAGACTTGATTCTATACACTTTTAAAAAAATTGTATTTTTTATTATTTTGATGCAAGTTATGTCCAGTGCAGAAATTGATACCTAATTTTCAAGATGCGCTCAATCCAAACAATCATTAAAAATAAATACTCAACAGAATTTTTTTTTAAAAAATACAAAAATTCTAGCTCACTCTTACCTATCATTATACAAAAGGGTTTTTTAAAATACTAAATCTAACTATATCTTTTTTGAAGCGCACGCCGGACACTATATTATACATTTTTTAAAAAATTAGGAATAATTTTTTGTACACAACAGATTTGACCCTCTTAATCTTATCCATTTGTTTTAAAAAAATAGTAGTTTAGAAACTAGATTGAGAGTACTACAATTCTTGTTCTTTGCATATCTTCTAATTTTGAGTGCACGACTCTCAAATTTCTCTTCAAAGTTTAGGTTTACCTAATTTTAGAAAAAAAAAAAGTGGTCACTTATACCCCCTTATTGCACACCATCTTGGGGCACTTACCCCCATTCATCATGTTTTGGAATGTAGTTTGAACATGCTACTAAAAGAACTAATTTTCGAAGAATTTTATGTCAATAGATATGTTGGACATGTAAATAAGATTCATGCAAATGCAAATAATATATAGTGTGTTGTGTATGATGATAGATAGAAAGAATGGTTAGTGTTGAAAATATATAAGATAAGAATCTTTGATTGTTTGATAACAAAATATTTAATAGTGAATAGGGAATAATATGTTACAACCTAAGAGACATGGTACAAAGACATAAGAAAATCCTCTTAATCTACTTGGTAGGACCATAAGAGATTCCATGGACTCTTCAATCCCAACTAATCCTCTTGGCACCCAACCATCTCAATTGAGAAGTTAAATTCATTTCGACCAATCTATTTTATGAGAAATTTGTTCTAGCTCAAGGCATGTGGTAGAGTGAAGGGACCAAACTAAAGGAGGTAAAAAAGTTCAAAATTTGGAAAGAGGAACACATGGTTGGAAGATAATAGAAAGGTAGTGAAAAGGAAAATCAAGCCATGTAGATCAAAGGAGAAAATTTGAAGGAAACAAAATGAGTAAGGTTCACACAAGGAGGTGGAGGAAGAAGAACATGTGAGAGGATTAAAAAAGAACAAGTTTAAGTGCGAGTAAGGATGATGTAGGAAAAACTGAGCAAAGCAAGTAACTTTATAGTGTGGTTTGCCTAGTTTGTCCTATTACCTGTGGCTTGTGTTGTCAAAGAATTCTCACATAGTTTTGCAAAGAATCCAAGCTTTTGTATTGTTGTGTTTTGATTTGAGGGCTTGAATTATGTTGTTTGATTACTAGTTTAAATTTGGGCCATCATCTGAGTTTACTGCATCAAGTTTTAGAATAAAAAAGATCTCCATCTCTTCAACAATTTTCAAGATGTCTGCTCATTTGTCAAAATTGCAATGCCAATTGAACAACTACTTTTCATGATGATATTGCTCTAAAATTTGATTATGTATTCTATTAATCAGCAACAAAAATGAGGGTGCCGACTCTTACAAAACCACTATCCGAGGGCATATAAACACAACATACTAACAACGGATAAACATCAAAAGCAACCTAGAGCAAAACTAAAAAAGTAGATAAACATAGGTCATAGTTCAATGGTCTATACCCATGAAAGTTAGCACCACAGTACATAGTAGTACCAATCATTTGAGAACGGGCTAAATTGATAGGTGAGCTTGAGTAGAAACTATTGTGAGTACATTCAACAGATTTGAAGATGGTGGGGGACAAAGACGTGGATATTCTAGCATACCTGAGCCAGCCCATTGTGACTCCACATCCATTTGCAGTGAAAAATAGGTACAACAAAGTAATGATGTCTCTACATTTTTTGTAGTTTTGTCAATAGGTCTTTTGTATGTTAGTGAAGTTGAATGGTTTCAAACAAGTCCACTAGAGATCAAGTCTTCTTGAGAGTTAGGTTCTGATAGTGTAAGGGATAAGGGTGGGATCATGCCCTGGGTGAATTTGGCGGACTGGATACTGCTCAATTTTTGGCTCTTAGCCGAATAGAATTTCAGTCTATAGGATCGCGCTCCTATATCTTGTAGCTAAAATGTGTTGTAAAAGCCCTCGCTCAAATGGTGTGCTCGTATGTTTTTTTGCATCTGTTGGGCTGCCACACTCACCATCTGAACTTTCATAAAAAAAAATTAAATTTTTTTATTAAAGATTTATTTTAATTATTTCACATTCTTTATTAAAGATGAAACAGGTTTTGAAAGGCACCCAAAATTATTTATAAATTGTTGTCTAAAAGAATAATTATCAATAATCAATAGATAACTCAAAACTTTTAGAAAGTCATAAAAAAAGAGATTATAGCAACGAGGAACAAAACACGATGATCTTAAAACAAGAAAGGCCTCAGCAAAACGAAATTGGAGAACAACAGCACACGGAGCCACAGGATATCAAGGTGGTGTGAAGCTGAACCTCACCAAATACCTCTGAAATGAAGTTTGACCCAAATGGGCCATTCTAAGATTCTAAAAAAATCAAATTCATCCACCAAATCCGGAGTACTTCTATTCTTGTTGGCGGATCCCTTCAAAACCTCAACAGAATCCTCAACATCCAAACCCTTATTAGAAATCAAAGAGAAATTATGAACCAAAGTTTAACTGTTTGATGTTGTGTGAATTTGGTTCTTTTATTTCTCTTCTTTATTTCGAACTATATTCATTCAGGCTTGAACAATGTACCTATTCATAAATTATTATTCTTTTATATTAATACAAGATTAAATAAGACTTATTCATTATAAAAAAAAAATCTAATCAATATGTTTTTACCTTCACAATTTTCAGAGTTCCTCTAAACTTTTACATCTCATGGAGAGATTATTAGACAATAATAGATTTGTTACATCTTACATTAGCAAATTACAAATATAAATAAGCCTTGCCAAAAGGCCCATTCATTATATGGCACAAAGGAAATGTGGTGAAGGAACAGATTTAACAAAATCTCCTTGGGAGATAGATCTTTGCTCCTTACGTTTAGCCCGGGCACCTCCTCTTTTCAAGTTCCCTGATATGCGTAGTCTCCAGAAGGGACGCCTCCTTTTTGTTGGCAGAACCAGAGTTTCTGCTTTTTGCAGCATTTCCCACATCACCTGTATATCTTCATAATCACATGTCTGCACTTCATTGTGAAGCTTCACAAGTCCTCCTCCTGTGCATAAACATAAAAAAGCCACCATCAAAAAAATCTACTCAAATGACCGACCAAAATCCAGAATAATGCCATAGTTATAAGAATATAAAACTCATCAAAGCGACTCTATAGTATTGAAAATGAAAATAAGAATGGATTACTTTATGGTTTATGAATGGTTTATTGGACGATTCGTATTCAAGTCTATAGATAGCTTATAGTAATATGAGATTATCTTATATTTCAGGAAAGATACATCTAGCTGTACTACAAATGAAGTGTACAAATCTTATCATTAAATTTTTTTCAACTTGTTATCTCTCTTTTAAGACAGCAAATGAAATTAGAAATGGATTCTTTTATAGTCCATGATATGGGCAATCTTTTTTGGTTCTACAGACAGTTTATAGTATATGGAAGTGGAACTATACAGACAGTTCTACAGACAGTTCCAAAAAATCTACTCACATGACAGACCAAAATACAGAATATTGCCATATTTATAAGAATATAAAACTCATCAAAGCGAAAATGGAAATGGATTATTTTATAGTTTACCAATGGTTTATTGGATGATCTATTTTCAGGTCTACAGATAGCTTATAGTAATATGAGACTATCCTTTATTTCAGGAAGGAGCCACCTAACTGTACTAAAAACGAGGAGTACAAATCTTATCACTAAAAAAAATTTGAACTTGCTACCTCTCTTTCAAGACTAGAAATGAAATTAGAAATGGATTCTTTTATAGTCCATGATATGGACAATCTTTTTTTGGTTCTATAAACAGTTTATAAATGGAACTGCCCCTACTTGATGTAGGTGGTACAGACTATGCTACAAACAAGAGCACATATCCTGCCCCTGCAAGATTTGAACTTGTAGCCTCACTTTAAAGAATATAAATTCTTCACCATTAAAATATCAGATAAAAATTGATGTATTTAAATATTTATTATATATAATAAGATCTGTGATTTGAATAATAAATGTACTCCCTGAATAAATGGAATTGAGTCATTTTATGAATATTGTATAAACTTAAATGTTAATGACAATGTAGAGGCTAAATGTTTTGTTTATTCTCATGAGAGATGAGTTCCTGTCATGAAACATGGATCAATGAAATTGATTCAAAAATTACACAATTGAATCCTGATAGCAATATCAATTAATTCTTAATTTTTATTAAGATTATTTTATTTTGTTATGTTTTAAACTGTTATTTTGACATGTTAATTGTTACATTTCTATGTTGTACAACAATTGACATGTTTTTAAAATCTCGCCTTTATCTATATATAAAATAAAAGCATGTATTAAAATATCATAATAGCATGTATTAAAATAAATTATTCAAGATTCTGTTTGATTTCAGGATCTTAAATATAATACTACCATCTTAATGACCCCCCAAAAAAACTCTTTATCTGAATAAAAAGAATTAAATAACTGTGCAGCCTGTAAGAAATAACAACATAAAGAGTGGGCTAGAGCAATTCTAGTAGGAGGCAGAGGGTCCCCAGATTATCTGATTTGCCCCATACATCAGCTGGAACCGGCCTGAATGATGTCATCAGGTTTATCATCTTCATTATATTTTTAAAAAATTAAAATTTTTATTCTAGATTGAAGCTCTGCACCATCCTGCCTATATTTCCATTGATCTCTACATTTTGAAAATCCTCAATACATGATAACAAAATAAAATCCTCAATAAATCATAAAAAAAGAAGTAAAAGACAGTAGCATAACAGGAAGGATCTCAATCAATAATATAAAAGAATCCACAAATTCAAAACTATTCATAGCTATTAATGGAAAAACATCTCTTTACATTGAGAAGCAGCGAGCTCATAATAATTCGAGACCTGCCACAGAAACTGACCTGATTTTTTACTACGCAGGCGAGTGGCAACCTCCCCAATTGCTTTCCTCATGGGATACAGAGCCTTGTTCAACCAGGCCATGCCCTTCAAAACAACTCTTTTTTCTTCCTCTCTCCACACAAACCCTTTTATCGTTAAATCTTGCAGGCCCAACAGGTATAGATATACAGAATCAAAGCTTACAACTAAATCAAATCCATGATTGACAGTTCGCCATCAGCACTGTTATACCCTAACTTCTTATCCTTATGCCTGTTTTCTGTGGTTCGTTCTTCTTCTAAACATTGCAAATTCCATAGATTTTTGTAGCCCAGAAAATCCAACATCATATGCTCAACAAAATGACCTTGCCAAAAGCTCTGCACCCAACAAAAGATCTCCCTGCAAAAGAACTAAAAATGACATACTCAAAAATTCATTTTAATCTGGTTCAAAAGACTTGAAGTGAAATTCCAAACCCTAATTTTTGTGGGTTGTACTACTCTGTGAACTGTTGAATCTCACTAACCTATATAACCTCTGAACTTGGTCATTGTGCACTGATGTAAGCAGGAATTCCTCCATGCAGCAGAAGAAAACATTTTTTTTCTGTTTATCAGTTTAACTTGGGGATTTCTGATTATAAATCTTAGATTCATCCACCCCAAATTTAGTTTATGTGGTCAAATAGTTTGTAACAGCTTTTTTCAATAGGGTGCCACTACAACGACCTTGAAACAAAGCATAACAGCTTTCAAAATGTCTAAGACTGAGTTAAGTGATAAGTATGATGAGCCGAGAAAATTGGCCAACTTTTCGGTATGTTCTATGTTTAGATTTAAGCAGTGAACTGGCTGAACTAAAAATGATCTCTAAGATCCTTCACCTGATGCCGTAGGCCCACCTGGATATAAATGCATTCTTGATTTTTGTTGCTATTTTTGCATCTTGAATTTTATGTCACCTAATTGTATCCAACTCGAATATAGATGTCCACAATTCCAGCACACTTGTGTTTGATAATGCTCCAACTATTTTATTCAATAGTTTTCAAACTTCTCATTTGTTCATGTTTATTTTTTTAGTTCATATATATCAATTGGTTGTTTTTTAAGAATAAAGATAGATTATATTTAATATATAACTTAATAATATAATAGTTTTTTTTCTAATTTAAGTAAAAATGATGGTGTCACTTTTCTTTGTTTTTGTTTACAATTTATACACAATCATGTGTAATCAATGGGAGAAGCAATGAATTAACCTCTTGAAGATGTAAAGGAGGGGATTCGCTATTATGAAGATGATGGGCTTTTAAGGAGAAAATAGCCCTTGGTTATTTCAAATGATCTAATTGAATAGCTCAGAGAAAGTGATAAAGAATCTTTATGCTACAAGACCAATTTTATGCTAACTTGAAAGAGACTAAAAATAAAAATTACTTAATTACAGTTATATATAGAAATATAAAAATGTTAAATGCACATAAATGTAAAGAACGATGATAGAGGAAAGCACCACCAAATGGACTGGCTCTAGGTCATAGGCATCGACACATCATGCAAATGACAAGATATTTGTGTTCCCATCCAATTTAAAATAGTTGGTGAATTTGGTGGGCAACAGACAGTGTTGCAATTTAGTTCTATGTTTTCATTGATGGCAACTATACTCATTTCATATGGTCTCCCAAAATATTTTGTGTTTACCAAAGGTTAGGATGATTAATCAACTAAGTATGGATAAACATGCAATAGTATACATGTTCGATGATATGACCAGTATGGATATATTTGGTTGAATTTTGAGTAGTGAACTTGATAGAAGGTTGGTTGGAGTATATTATGTGATATCCTATGATTGAATATGAGCTAATGTTATGTTTTGGATATGTTTCAATGATGATCTGAGTATTGGGTTGGAAAAGAAGTATGAGAGACAAAGTCAGTCAGCAAATGGATGGATCGGTGATCCTACTGGATTTATTTTGCATTCTTATTTTAATGATTGGGTACTCTTAGATCCTAATTTTTAATAGTATCTCCTTTAGTCATTGCACACAAAAAGAGAGAAAATGGAATGTGTGTAGACTATAGGGAGTTAAATGCAGTTGTAGGCAAAGCATCATTTTCCCTTGTCTTTCATTGATCAAGTTTTGAATTTTCTTCTTGGTAAGAGATATTTCTCCTTCTTGGATGGGTTTAGTGGTTACAACCAAATAAAGATAGCTAGTAAGTGTTGGTTTGTGGTGACTAATCAGGAAAGTACTATACACTTTTCATTTATCGTGGGGTTAACTCATCAAGCATTTTTGAGTTGACATGTCAAGCATTTCCCTAGATTGAATTGTCAAGATTTTCCCTAGGTTGACTCATCAAGTATTTTCTAGGGTTAACTTGTTAACCGACATAGGTCTTGTTATAATGGCTTAGGGTTATGGTTTTCTCAATATATGAGAATTTCATAGCTTCTTACAATGGTATTGAGTTGCAAGGGATTGCAGATTGTAACAAACTGAAATTATAGGATAATAAGATTGGACTCTTTATTTGGTGGATGTAGTCGAAGATTGGGTGAACCACGTTAAAAATTTGTGTCTTCTTGTTCCACTTATATGTACTTTATTCCTATGCATTATTGATTATAATTTTCATGTAACGGTTAAATTTCTATCTGCTAATCCTAACAAGTGGTATCAAAGAGGGTTGTTGTTTTTTCAATTATCCTTTGTAGGAAGGTCTCATAGTTGAGTGGGAGTCTCACAGTTGAGTGGGAGTCTCACAATTGAGTGGGAGTAATGGCAGATGAGGGTAAGTTGAAGGTTGAGAAGTATAATAGATAGAACTTTCAGTTATGGAAAATATAAATGGAGGACTAACTCTATCAAAAGGATTTATGGTGATCATTGGAAGGAAAATCTAAGAACCCAATAGCAATGTCTAATGAGAATTGGTATATTTTAGATAGGAACGCACTTGGCAGTATTCATTTATGCCTGGCACAATCGGTGGTATTTAATATTACACAATCAAAGACAACTAAAGTGTTGATGGAAACTCTAGAGAAATTATATGAAAAGCCTTCTGCTTCAAATAAGGTATTTCTCATGAAGCGTTTATTTAATATAAAAATGGTAAAAGGTGGGTCAATCGTTGATCATTTAAATGAGTTTAATACAATTACCAGTCAATTATCTTCTATTAATGTCAATTTTGATAAATAAATTAGGGCTCTTTTGATTTTGTGTTCTTTTCCTGAAAGCTGGAATGGCTTGGTAATGGTTGTTAGTAACTCTATTTTTGGTTCAAATACCCTAATTTTTTATGATGTTGTTGGTGTTATTCTATGTGAGAATTCATAGGAAAATCTCTGGTGGATCCACATCATGTAGTGTTTTGAATGCAAAAAGAAGAGGTAGATCAAGGGATAGAGGAAACAATTCTGGAAGTAATGAAAAATCATAAGGAAAATCAAAGGGCAAGAGGTCTCAATCCATAGGACCAAATGATTGTTGGTACTATGGAAAACCAAGTCATAAGAAGAAAGATTGTTGGTCTTAGAAAAATAAAGGAGACAAACAAGAAGGTAATAAGGAGGAAAATGTGGTAACTAAAAAATCTTAAGATGATGTTTTGTTTCTTTCCCTTGAAAATGTTGATGATTCATGAGTTCTAGATTCAAGCGCATCATTCCATGCTACACTCCATAAAAGTTATTTTCTTGATTATGTCTAAGGGGATTTTGGGCTAGTTTATTTGAGAGATAATGAACCCTGTCAGATTTTTGGAAAGGGGATAATTAAGATTAAAAGTTGTAGAATGGGAATCATTGGCTACTACAAGACATGTAAGGAATGTTCCAAGGCTAAGTAGGAATTTAATTTCAACAGGGAAGCTAGATGATGAAGGTTGCACAGTTACTTTTAATGAAAAAAATTGGAAGGTGTCAAAAGGTTCCGTAGTAGTAGCAAAAGGCATGAACGTAGGCACCTTATATCTTTGTACAAATCATAATTTTCCTTCTAATTTAATTATTATAGAAAAAGGTCAATGTTTAGGAATAGTTTCTACAGTTGAGCAAGTAGAATCTGAAACAGTCGTTGTGGATTTTGAAACAACACTATGGCACAACAAACTTGGACACGTGAGTGAGAAAAGTATGAAATTAATTCATTTAAAGAAAGTTTAACCGGGTCTAAAATGTATCTATATGGATTTTTGTGAAAGTTTTGTGTATGGAAAATAAAAGAGACTTAGTTTTCTAAAGAGTGGGAAGGAAAAGAAAGATGAGAAATTAGAGCTTGTGCATACAGATGTATGGGGACTAGCTCAAGTATCTTCCCTTGGTGGCTCTATGTATTATGTTACATTCATTGATGATGCAACTAGGAAAGTATGGATTTATTTCCTTAGGCATAAATATGATGTATTTGAAACTTTTAAAAAATGGAAAAGCTTGGCTGAGAATGAGACGGGTAAAAGACTAAAATGTCTCAGATCTGATAATGGTGGTGAGTATTGTAGCAAACAATTTGAAGATTATTGTTCCTCTAATGGTGTTCATAGACAAAAAATGGTTCTAAGGAATCCACAAGAAAATGGAGTGGTTGAACGCACCAATAGGATAATAATGGAGTATGCAAGGAGTATGAGGTTGCATGCTAGGATGCCCTTAAACATGTGGGCAGAGGTTGTAAACATTGTTGTTTATTTAATCAATAAAGGTCCCTCTACTCCTTTGGGTTGTGGTATTCCAAAGGAAGCATGAAAAAGTAAGAAGGTGAGTTAATCTTTTCTCAGAACCTTCGGTTGTGAAGAATTTGAACATATAGATTCTGAAAATAGAACCAAATTGGAAGCTAAGTAAAATAAATTTATATTTGTTGGATATGGCATTGATAAATTTGGCTATTGACTTTGGGATGTTGAAACTCATAAAATTGTAAGAAGAAGGTGTTGGAATTATGGAAATGTGTATACTGAGAGGAGAGGGGTGAATCAGTATCCTTAAAAAATTTCAAACTAATCCTTGTAAACATCAACTTCAATAATCGATTGTGTATATTGCATTCATCATACATTCAATACCCTAACTGAAATGTAAATGCATGTAAGTAAATCAATAAAACATACATGAAACTTCAATACACATGACACATGTATTTTGGTATCGTAGAAACCCTTGTTAGAAAGTAAAAACTGTGATGGGGATGGAACCCACAAAGTTTCACTTTTGCAGAAATAAAGTTTCTAGTTAAGGCTTACAAAGATTGATCACTTATGGTGATCTTACCCTGTTAGGAGTAACAATAAGATCTGCTAGATCTACCTAGTTAAAAGATTTTAGCAACACAATACATGTGTGCACTCTATTAAGAGATTTAACTAAGAATGGTTAAGTTCACTCTATTAGGAGATTTTGAGTCTGCTACAATTGTTAGAGAGTAACAGTGATATATGACCTGAATGAAATACAACTCAAATTGTTGATATTAGATCCTTTAAATATAATAAATATATAACCTTTTTGTGATGAGTATATCCTTCTGAACTTCTTGGTAGCCTTATAATTATTCTAATAAACTGAATACTTCTGTCGAAATCCTTTTGTCAAAACCCTATCTAATCTTTATATGTCCTTGAGTGCGGCTACTTCTTGATGATACATGTCAAAATGACATCCTTACAAATTTTATATCAAACTAACCTTGACCTAATTAGGGTTTTATATTTATCTTTGAAAACCTAAGATCAACGATTCATAAGATTAACCTAGATCATCATTATATAGGAATCATCATTCATTAAATGATTACATCTGCATTAAATATTCACCTCGATCTTGCTAAACTATTTTCTTGCTCAGAAAGAAGTTATTCACCTTGAACTATGTGTCATTCCAAACTTTTATCTAAACTCTAGATTACTCAGTAAATGTTGTCTCTCGGTCTCTGTGTTTTACTAGCACTCAGTAATCCTGTGTACTTAGTAACTGTTATACTTGGTAATCTCTTTGCTCGGTGACTACTATGTACTGATAACTGACTGAACTGTCTTCTTATGTTTACCGACTATACAAATGAATGCTAAGGACAACACTTAATCCATTCAAGATTAACATTCTCCCCCTTTGGCATTAGTATCAAAAAATTATATGTATACCGACAATAAAAGATCGAATACTCAAAAAATTTACAAAACCCAAAAATGTGTAAACTTAGAGACTCCCCCTATGAGCATGCTCTCGGTAGATATACATATGTTTCCCCCTTTTTTGAAAATAATGACAAAGAATATACTTACAATTTGTCAAAAATCTTAGGATGGGATTTCTTAAGATTATCCATAAGCTTCTCCCATTCTTCCTTTAGATTTTCTAGAGCCAATTTCTCTAAGCTCACTTGAGCATGCATATAAAAAATGTTCTCATTGACAGAAATCTAAGGAGTGGCAATCGATTTCTTTTCCTGTGTCACATATTTTTGCATCACTTCCAAATGCTGTAGTAACTCGGCCTATAGCTCAGTTACCTCTTCTCTGATTTAGTCCTCTTCCTTTCTCAACTCAAGTCTTAACTGCTATATGTGTTTAACTTTCGAATAATGCACTTGGAATGCATTGTGCTCAGTTTTAAGACAAGTAGCACTATCTTTTAGATATGCATCTAATTTTCTTATCTTTTCACTAACCTCAATAGTGAAGTGATCTAAAGTGCATAATTATTTCAAAATTGTACTAACTTTATCAATAATGCTTTCTAATTCAGTTACAACTTCTGAAAGCTTTACCTTGTTCACTACCACTATTTGGTTGATCTTTTTAGTTAAATTATATTGAATCTTTTGTTCATCTCTCTTTTCAATCATATGTTCAGTGTCTATAGTGGGGTCATTGATTGTTTCTATGAGAAGTGCAAATTGATCAATAATCGGGGCAAATTCAAGAACAGTTACATTAGGAGCAACTTGCATTAGGATCTCCTTGACATCCTCTAGCACCTTTGTGGTCTTATTTTCGTATCTCATCTTTTCCTCTGCTACCTTTTGGGTGCATAGCTCTCCATATTTCCTGATAGCTTTAGGGTCAAGTGTCCTTGGGTCACATGCTTGTATTTTGATAATTTCATCGAGTGTGACTGGAGCCTTAGTGCCTTGCTTCCTCCTCTTCTTCTTCTCTTGCACACTTGATGATGGAGATTGTGCAATGGAAAGTTGAGCCTTGTTCTCGGGATCTACCTTTAGTGTCTCAATGGATTTTATTTCTTCTTTACTTTGCCTGGTAATTGTTTCTGCAATGTGTGGTGCAAGGGCTTGTGACCTTCTATTAATGGTAGAAATGTCTATCATTGACTCTTCTTGTCCTTGTACATTTTATGGCATTTCAGTGGTCTCCTTACCTTTTTCCTCACCCTTGTCTTCATTTGTATATGTTACCTACTTAGGTGGAGTGTTCTCATTTTGTGTTTCGGTAGCTATCTCAATAGCTTACATACCAATATAGGCAAATTACCTAGTACAATTTCTCGAGCTACCTCAGTATTTTCTTCTTCACCAAGGTTCTCAGTAGCACTGGTGATCATTTCATCTTATTTAGCCTCATCATCAAGGTTACCTCTTGTTATGCTTTCTATCAATATTTCTTCATCCCCCAGAGTAGTCAGCATCTCCAGAATTCCTTCCATCACATTGTCAGTAGCAGTTATGAATTCTTCTTCATTAATTTCTTCCTTAGACTGCTTGATATCCGAGATGTGAATAGTAGCATCATCAACATTGATAGGATCTCCTACTTGTATGCTCGGTTGATGATCCTCGGTATTGACTTACTCGATTGGACTAAGGAGTTTATATGTTCCTACTCTCATCATCTACCTCTTACAATTTTCCTTGTAGGATCTTAAATGCTCTAACATTCATAAATAATTTATTTGCATATTGTTTTACTGCTACATCTACCTAATCAACATAATACTCAGATCTTACTTCTAAATGAGTGACCTTTCTCTCATCCTTTTCTTAGTTGTAAGTGCATAAATCCATCTAGCAAAAAATTTATCGGACAGTTCTTTTGGTATACTGCTAGAAAAATCAACTAGAACTATTTTGAAGGTAATCATCATGATTATTATTTCTTCCTCAATCTTATACTACTCCTCGGTACTCAAATGAGGATACCTTTTAAGTTTAGGTGAACCCATATTTCTAGTAGTTTTTATTCTTTCTACTACCTCATCAATGGTTGGAGGTCCTTTATTCACTACAACTTGGAATTGTTATGTGTCCTCTTCTAAATCTTTGTCATCGTTAGCTCTAATAATTTTTCTTCTCTACTTTAGTTTTGAGATCTCGGTGGTGGCCTTTGATTTTCTCTTCTGATATGTATGAGTCGTTGTGGGCCTAGTTATCTTTGTAACACCTTTCTTCAAAGGTGGTCAACTAGTGGTTTCTGACCTAGTCCTTGTTTGGGTTGAAGTATCAACATGTTTACCTTTACCTTTATCACCCTTTGGTGACTCTTGTTCATGTCCTTCAAACTCGATGGCCTCTTCATCTATGTTCTCACCGACTGGTGTTTGTTCCTCAGTTTCTTCCTCAATTGATTTCTTAATGTCTTTATTTGAGACACCAAATTATTTCTTAAGGTTTTTAACCATTTCCTCCTTTTTCTTGCCCATCTTTTCAACTACAAGTCCCATCTTGATTTTGGACTTATCTTCATCAAAGGTTCCAAACCTTATATCCTTCTTGTCTTTAGGCTCGGCAAGTAAAGCCTTTTTTGCTTTTGTAGCTACATCTATATCAATCTCATAATCCATGGGTGGTAGCCAAGCTGTTCTTGGCTCTACAAATTTGATTAGGATGGTGTCGGTATCCACCAGAAAACAAATCTCATCTTTAAATTTCTCTACCAATTATGCTGGTATCCTTGTTCTTCTCTCCATTCTTTCTTTGAACTTCCCAAAATAATCTTCCATAATAGGCTCAAAGTTCTTTCCTAAAATTCACTAATCTGCACAATAATTGATTGATTTATATCTCATTCTGCACTACCGAATGATGGGAAATATTTTTGAAAATAGAAGAATGTACATACCAATAACGATCCAATTTTGCAAGTGTTGGATCTTTCTATCCTGATTGTTCTTATGTTTTTCTCTAGTTGTCTCCGCATCAACTCGACTAGGTCAAGTTTCAAAACCTTTTTCACAATCTTATAGGCAATGTCAACCGCTTCACATGCAATACTATTCGGTCTACTTGATTGGAAAATCTTGTATGCAATAACATATGCACCAAATCTCATTTTGGGGTGATTGATGGTGTTTATTCTCAAACCTCTACTGTCTCATTCTATTGCGATTAACTTCTCAATCTTGGTTTGTGTCAGGTGCCTTAGGGCTTTGGCTTTGTCGTTAATTGGATGCCCTATCACTACATGTATGCCATCCTTTATGATTTTCATCGGTTCATCTAGCCATAACTTTCCTTCATGTACATGGCTCAGTACGATGTGTATCCATTCAGTTTTGAATTCCTTCAAAAAATATAGGGCACTGGTTAACCCTTTTACCTATAAGTGCTTTTGATCTTCCTTTAGCTTTCCATCAGTAAAAATCTCTTGATATGTAGATTGGAGCTCAAAGTCACTGATTTCATTGGTTTTGCAGTGGATGTATGACCTAACATCTTTCAAGAGTAGAACCCTAGGCGGTATCAATGAAAATGCGCCCTTTTCATCGAGTTGAGTTGCAACCTCTGGATGAAGTTTATAATGAGGCTCAATGTTGGTTATGTTTTTTATCAAAATAACCTTCTTTCTCTTATCTTTATTGGTTTGTATGATTTGTGAGGATGAAGCCATCATGATTACTAAATTAGGGCTTTCAATAAACTGGATACAGAGAACTCAATTAGTTCCAAACTTACTTGATTTGGTTTTCAACTATCCGTAATGTACTTAGATCTCTATGAAATGATTGGATTCTCTCTGCTTAAGTTTCGCTCAAATCGCTCTACTTCACTCTTGATCATTGTGTCAACAAATGAGTTCATTTCCCACTTATTTATAGATAAAAACCTAGATCAACATATTAAATGATTTTCCAACTGCCACTCGGTTGACAATAAAATAACTTGGTTAACACTATAGATACCACAGCTCGGTGAGTACTATCAATACTCGGTTGACTTAGCAACTCGGTTGTCTCTTACACTTTCACCTACTGGAATTTCTTACTCATTCCAACTTAAGCGACTAAACTTATTTCAAGCTATCAACAATATAATACCCTATTCCATCTTAATTCATGTTGATTTGGTATTCATGCAATAGATATAGGGAATTGTTGTAAGATATAACCTTTTGAAATTCAGTTCCATACTTACTTGAATAGCTTAGGTAGAGGTGGTGAAATCACCTAATCCAATGGACAAGGTGTCACCAACTATTGTGCTTGGTCCAACATTGTCATTTGATTCTTTTCTCCACATTTGATTCCTTATACTCATGATTTCCTTAATTGTGTTTCCATTTTCACTAGTACCTTGTTCTGGTACTCGGTCTATATAATCTTTACTTAAGTGACTGACCTTATAATAGTGCAAACATGCCATTCCATTATTTGACCAATTTCAAGATTTTCCTCTCCAGTACTTTCTCATACAATTAGCTACTATATGTCCATACCTACCACATGTTGTGCAATTAACCCAAGTGTTGTAATCTCAAGTGTATGCATTACCTTGCCTTCTTGGTTGATATGTCTTGTTTTGTCCTCTTGGTTTCTAGATTTGTTTCATCTGTGTCCTGCATTCTTGTGATATGTGTCCATGCATGTTCCAAGCATGATAGTTCTTTTCCATATAAGTTTTCTTAGGTGACTTGTTTATATTTGATCTACACTCATGTGCTTGATGCCCATATTTACCATAATTGTAATGATAACCATTAAATTTAGGAGTAGATTTAGGAATACCTTTTGCTTTGCTTCTACAAACATTTGATGTGTGGCCTAGTTTTCCACAATAATAGCATGAGATCTTCTTTGGCCTTGGATTTGCATAGGCATTCTTCAGTTCATCTTGTCTTGATGACTCTCCATGCTCAGTATAGCCTAAACCAGTAGTGTTGTCAAGTCCTTTTTGACTGCTTAGAAACTCATCCATCCTTTTTGTACTTTCTTCAGCTTTCTTAATCATATCATTATGTTGTTTTTGAATCTTTACTTCATTTTTTAATCTTTCATTTTCTCTCTCAATTTACCAATGTCTTCCAATCTTCCAGTAAGTTCATTGTTCACTCGGTTGACTTCTTGACTCATGACAACCATCTGATTGGATATTTCAAAATGATGCTCAGTAAGTCTCATTATCTCAAATCCCTTTTCTTCCAGCTTTTTCAGTCATTTATCTTCTATCATCAATAGTCAGATTCCTTTCTTGTTTTGCTTGCCTTGCATTGTTCATGACATCAATCATTCTAACCATTTGTGTCTCTTGACCGATCTGCAGTGCTTTCACTTGTTCAGTAAGATGTTGATTATTTTCAGATAGATCTAATATGGTTCCTTCAGATACATTAGATATGCTACTAGATCCTTCAAATGGATCATCTATCTCTTCTTCATGATAATTAGTCTCATTATACCAAAGTGCCATATTCTTCCTCTTGACCAGTAAATTTCTCAGTGTTTCTTTGGCTTCCTTGAATTGTTCTATGTAGATCTGCATCTATTTTTTTATATTCTCAATAGTCTTATCAAGATTATACCTTTCCATCCTTAGATCTTTTCTCTTCAGTGATTAAACTTTCTTTGACAAGAGAACTAGCTCTGATACCAATTGTTGGAATTATGGAAAGGTGTATACTGAGAGGGGAGGGGTGAATTAGTATCCTTAAAAATTTTCAAACTAATCCTTGTCAACATCAACTTCAATAATAGAGTGTGTATATTGCATTCATCATACATTCAATACAATAACTGAAATGTAAATGTATGTAAGTAAATCAATAAAACATACATGAAACTTCAATACACATGACACTTGTATTTTGGTATCACAGAAACCCTTTTTAGAAGGTAAAAATTATGGTAGGGATGGAACCCACAAAGCTTCACTTCTGTAGAAATAAAGTTATCGGTTAAGGCTTACAAAGATTGATCACTTCTAGTGATCTTACCTTATTAGGAGTAACAATAAGATTGGCTAGATCTACCTAGTTAAAGGATTTTAGCAACACAATATATGTGTGCACTTTGTTAAGAGATTTAACTAAGAATGGTTAAGTTCACTCTATTAGGATATTTTGGGTCTGCTACAATTGTTAGAGAGTAACAATGATATATGACCTAAATGAAATATAACTCAAATCATTGATATCAGATCCTTTAGATATAATAAAGATATCACCTTGTTGTGATAAGTATATCCTTCTAAACTTCTCGATAGCCTTATAATTATTCTGATAAATTGAATACTTTTGTTGAAATCCTTTTTTCAAAACCCTTTCTGATCTTTATATGTCCTTGAGTGCGGTTACTTCTTGATGATACATGTCAAAATGACATCCTTAAAAATTTTATATCAAACTAACCTTGACCTAATTATGGTTTTACATTTATCTTAGAAAACCTAAGATTAACGGTTCATAAGATTAACCTGGTTCATCATTACATAGGAATCATCATTCATTAAATGATTACATCCACATTAAATATTCACCTCGATCTTGGTAAACCATTTTCTTGCTCGACAAAAAGTTGTTCACCTCAAACTATGTGTCATTTCAAACTTTTATGTGAACTCTAGATTACTCAATAAATAATGTCTCTCGGTCTCGATGTTTTACTGGCACTCGGTAATCTTGTGTACTCAGTAACTATTATACTCGATAACCTCTTTGCTTGGTGACTACTACGTATTGATAACCGAATGAACTATCTTCCTTTGTTTACCGATTGTACAAATGAATACTAATGACAACACTTAATCCATTTAGGAGTAATAGAAGGGATGTCATATTCAATAAGAAAGTGTTGTACAAATATCAGTTGTAGCAGCATGAGAAGAAAGAAAATGATTATGTAGTGCTGGATGATACTCTAAAAGATGATGTTCTAGTGGTTCCTCATGCTCTGCAACAACAGAAACAACAAATACCACAAACTCCAATGAATATTAGATGGTCAACAAGGCTCAGTAGACCTCTTGAAAGGTTCTCTCCATCTTTGTATTATATTTTACTAATAGATGTTGGTGAACCAGAAGGATATGATGAAGCTATGCAGGTGGATACAAAGGTTCAATGGGAGCTTTCCATGGAAGAAGAAATGGACTCCTTGTTGAAAAATCAGACTTGGGAATTATGTAAGTTTCTTGTAGGTAAAAGGAATTACCAAATAAATGGGTTTATAGGATGAAAGAGGAGGATGGAGGTAAGAAAATATTTAAAGTCAGGTTAGTTGTAAAGGGACTTGCATAGAAAAAGTGCATTGATTTTGATGAGATATTTTCTCCAGTTGTAAAAATGACGTATATGTGCATTATTTTAAGTATTGTGGCTACTAAAGATTTTCATTTAGAACAACTTGATGTTAAAACATCTTTTCTCCATGGTGATTTGGAAGAAGAAATATATATGAAAAAGCCACAAGGTTTTGAGATCAAAGGTAAGGAGAAATTACTGTGCAAATTGAATAAAAGTTTATATGGCTTGAAGAAATCACCTCGACGATGGTATATTAAATTTGATAGCTTTATGGTTGAGCATGGATATTGTCAGTGTAATTCAGACCATTGTGTTTATTTTAAGAGGTTGGATGATGATAGCTACATTATTTTATGTTTATATGTTGATGATATGCTTGTAGAAGGGTCTAAAAATGGATCACATTAAGGAGTTGAAACAACAGTTAGCACATTCTTTTTCTATTAAGTATTTGGGGGAAGCCAAACAAATCCTTGGTATGAAATTTTGTAGAGATAGGAAGAATAATCAATTGACTCTATCTCAGGCTTATTATGTTGAAAAGGTGTTGCAAATATTCCATATGGAGAATGCAATAGTTGTCAGCACACCTTTGCCTAGTCATTTGAAATTGACAAAGGAGATATGTCCATAGACACAAGAGGAGGAAGAAAATATATCAAAGAAACCATATGCCTTGGTTGTAAGTAGTTTGATGTATTCCATGGTATGCACTAGACCAGATATTGCATCTATTGTAGGAATTGTTAGTAGGTATATGAGTCATCCTGGAGTTGACCACTGGAATACAGTAAATGGATTCTTATATATTTGAGAGGTACATCCAATAAATGTTTATGTTTTGGGGGCTCTAATACTGATTTAAAATGCTATGTTGACTCATATTTGGCAGGGGATTTAGATACTAGGAAGAGTACCATAGGTTATATATTTACTATTAGTGGGATAGCAGTGAGTTGGATTTCTCGACTACAAAAGGTAGTTTTTTATCCACTACAGAGGCAGAGTATGTTATTGCTACAAAGGTAGCTAAGGAGATGATATGGTTGCAATTTTTCTTGGATGATTTGGGAAACTCATAGACTGACAATTATATATAATTTATAGATAGCCAAAGTTCCATCCATCTTGCAAATAATTATTCCTTGCATTCAAATACCAAACATATACAATTGAGGTATCACTTCATTCGGTCGGTATTGGATAATGGATAATTAAAATTGGAAAAGATACATACAGATGAAAATAGAATGGATATATTTACAAAGATAGTGACAAGGGAGAATTTGAACTCCTCTTCATCTTCGATTGGTCTTCAAGATTGAAAACTGTAAAAAGAACAGTAGAGTCCAAGGTGTTTCAATCTAGTGGGATCTTTAGGGGTAATGATGTTGCTACAAGATCAATCTCCAAGTGAGAGTTTTCTTAGTGCGGAGCATGATCAGTCCCCAAGTGGGAGATTGTTGGTTTGTGGTGACTGATTAGGAAAGTACTCTACACTTTTCATTTATCATGGGGTTAACTCGTCAAGCATTTTTGAGCTGACATGTCAAGCATTTCCCTAGGTTGATTCGTCAAGCTTTTCCCTAGGTTGACTCATCAAGTATTTTCTAGGGTTAACTTGTTAACTGACATAAATCTTGTTATAATGGCTAGGGTTAGGATTTTCTCAATATATGAGAATTTCATAGCTTCTTGCAGTGGTATTGAGTTGCAAGGAATTGCATATTGTAATAGGCTAAAATTACTGGATAATAAGATTGGACTCTCTATTTGGTGGACATAACCCAAGATTGGGTGAACTAAATTAAATCTTTGTGTCTTCTTGTTCCACTTATGTGTGCTTTATTCCTATGTATTACTAATTATAATTTGCATGTAACTATTAAATTTTTGTATGTTAATCCTAATAGTAAGGACTAAGACAAAACACATTCACTTGTTCATGGGGAACATATATCTACTCAATACTACCCTTTGGCTTATGCAATGTACAAACCTAATTTCATATATTTTTCCTAAGAATATTCTTATACTATAAACATTATACAATGAAAAATTACATGGATGACTTCACCAACTATGGAAACTCCAATAAGGAGGCAATAATTGATTTGGATAAGGTGCTTTAGAGATGTCAAGACAATAACATGTCTCTTAGTCACAAAAAAATATTTATGGTGATGGAATAGGGTGTTGTTCTTGGTCATTTTGTTTCAACTAATGGAATTTAGGTTGACCATGCCAAGATTAAAATTATATCATAACTTCCAATACTACATAAATAGAGGGATGTTAGAAAATTCCTTGGATAGGTTGGAATTTATAGGCACTTCACAAAGGACTTTTACAATATTGTTGCACCCTTATTTACACTTCTAATTAAGGAGGTAGAGTTTGAATGGCATAAAACTTTCCAATAGTTATCTGATGCACTAAAGATAACCCTCACTCAAATACCAATGCTAAGAGGACCTAACTAGACTCTTCATTTTCATATCTACACTGATGCTTTTGATTTTGTAGTTGGAGTAGTGTTGGGTTAAAAATAATTTAATTTGGAATATTTCATTTACTATATTAGTAATAACTTACAAGAAACTAAGGTTAACTACATAATTATAGAGAAGGAAAATTTAGCTATTTTAGTGTCATAAATTGTATCCTCATACAATTCCATGCTCACTTAGGCCTCACTTTGGTGTTGATATTTCCTTTCCCTTAGATCTCACTGATCTTTCTCAACCCAAGGCATGATTATACAAGTATAGAACCTTTTTGGCTCCCCTAACCTCTTTCCATCCCTCCAGGACTAGACTAGGGCTAGCATCATAGTCCTAGTGGACTATGAAACTAGCTATGAAAGTTCCTATAGACCATGGTGCTAGGTACTGGTGTCTAGCCAAAAAGGGCCCAATTTTGAATATATTAATAGGGAGAAAATGGAGAGAGAAAATACTATCCATGTCGACCTGCTTCAAAATTATCAACATATTTCATGGGATTCACTATAAGAGGGGGCCTTCCACCCTTATTTGGGCACACATCACACATTCATATATCACTATCTCTTTGACTAAGCCTTCCATTCATTTCAAGGTAAAAAGGGAGGAGATCTAGAATTGAAGGATTCAAGCATTGAATATGGTGCCCATGATCGAGTTCATATGTTTCCTACTAAGTAAAGACATACATGAGTTCCATTCCTAGCTTCAAAAACCTTTCATGAAAGCTTCAAGATAAAGAGAATTCATTGGAGAAGGTATATCATGGTAATTCAACATTATTTATTTTAGGTTCAAAGTTTATTTTAGACATCATTGTTGTAGGAAATGTTGAATCCTCCTAGGGGCTTAGGCGAGCCTCTTTACAACACGAACACCAATTTTCTCACTCTTGTGTGCATTTTTACACATCTAGGAGTGAAGTGTTGAAAATATAGAGTGAGAATTGAGGCAAGAAGAATTAGATCCTAAAAAGTGATTTAGATTTTGTTAATTAGAAAATTAGTCCAAAATTAGCAACTTATTCCAACACATTTTCTTATAAATTTCAGAGGAAGGATCAGAGCTACATCCTAAGTCTAAATCTATTTATGATATCATAGATTCAAACATCATAGGGACTATGTTGCCTACAAAAATATTCCTACCATTGTGAGTGTGAGTTTCAATAACAACCTCCTCTCTAATTATATTTTTCTATATTTGTGTTTGATATTGGTTTATTAGACTTGTACCTTTTATTTATGTTGATTTATGTGCAATTTCACACATTTTCACTAAGTTCTTGTTGCATCAAATCAATCAAAAAGGTAATTCAACATTATTTTAATTCATCTTGTACCCAACTCTTACCTATCTCAATAGGTTTGTAATTATACCAAACAATGTATCCCTTACTGTAATGATTAATGGGAGTGAGTTTGAACTCTAGTTTGCATTTTTAGGCTAAAGATGCCTGCTTCACATCATTTCCTTTTTTGGGAAACCAACATAGTATGCTCTATATTTTGTATTTATTTATTTAGATATAATATTGATTGCATTTCTTATGTTCTTTGAGTACTTAATAGGTGGTTAATTAATAATTTAATTGATAAATTACATTGTTTAATACTTATTTCATTATTAATTATTTCTTGAACTTTTTTAAGAGCATAAATCACTTCTCTTAGCCTTCTCTTTCTTATGTACAAGCTTCATTATGAGATGTCCCAAATCCAATATCCTAGTGAGAAGAAGTTGTATAACTAAGGATATTGAGTCTAATTTGACTAACCTATTCTCTAGGAGCTTGGATGAAACCTCTTCCATTAATACAACACCTACCATGCCTACCATTGTTAAGAATTCCTCTCCTAATAATTCTCATGATGAGAAAAACTCTTCTACTCAAGTATTTAATGAGCAACTAGGGAATCTTGACAAGCAATTATAATATTGATTGCATTTCTTATGTTCTTTGAGTACTTAATAGGTGGTTAATTAATAATTTAATTGATAAATTACATTGTTTAATACTTATTTCATTATTAATTATTTCTTGAACTTTTTCTAATCAAGAATATTTTGTGGAGATGAAATCCCCTTTATTGAATCTTTAAGGAGGTTGGTTCAAAATTATGAACATGGTATGGAATGTTTAGGTGGTAAAACACTATGAAAGTGGCAAGTTGTGCCAAGGTGTTTGGATATTCAAATCCTCCAATTCATGTTGATATATCAATGTGTATTCCTACATCTCTTCATAATATTCCTACATACATATTCCATCATTGAGGCCTCTACACAAATTGTAATGTCACTCATGTTAGTAATGGGGGTAATCATGCACACCAATATGCTTATATTCCCCCTTCAACAATCATTCCATTTTTTCCCAATTATATCCTTTACTCACCTACCATGATGGGGGATCTTCCAATAATCTATCATGATTGAACTTTTCTCAGTCTAATTCATCCACTAAATCCACCATTAACTATTTTTTACAAATGTCTCATCCTTACAACAATAATTTCAATACATTACTCAATCCATATCCACCATTCCTATATATTTTGAATCCAACCCAATTTCCATTGAGATCCATCATACACCTCTCTCACAACACATTGAGGTTCCCCTTTTGGAGAAGTATGAAGGACAAGGTGAACCCCGTACTTATGTGGAAATAGTTCAAACTGTGTTTGTGAAAATTGTACCTGATCTGTAGACACAACACTCAGTAAAACATTAGAGGTTAGTGATAATCAAAATCGTGCAAAATTGAAATCTAATCTAACCAAGCGATTTACTGCCTTCTAATAGGTGCGAGATTGATGTTCTCAGATTGTAATCGAGATCAGTGACCTAGACGACACCTAAATGAAGGATTTGAATGCAAAAGATGGATATGAAATTGAATGCAATTAATCTATATTTTTGATATTTTCTATGCAATAAGAATGATAAAAACTGATATGAATCTATGCTAGATGAAATTGATATGCTATGAATGCTATTGAAAACTGATATGAAATGAATGCTAAATGATCTAACAATGATATGCAAAGCTATGAAATTCTATGCTATGATATGAAAAATATGCAATTGAAATTGATCTCACAAAGCTTTGAATTTGCAGGTTGATTCTTTCAAGCTCCAATTGTGCAAATTCTCCAAATCTGATATGCTATGATTCCTGTAGAGTAAGTTTGCAATTGTGTGAGATGATTGAGAGATGAATTATGAAGAGTTGAGCCTTGTTTTTATAGAAATCCAAGGCTTTGGAGGTGCATGAAAAAAAAAGCCATAAATCACTCAAATAACTCAGGTTGATTTTTGAGTTATTTTTAAATAAAGGATAATTAACTCACAAAAATATGCAAAAGCTAAGCTTTAACTCAAAATAGAGTTTAGCTTTAATTGATAATTGATAGTTGTTTGCTTTTATGATTGTGCATGTTTTATTTATGAATTGATTTAATAATAAAGTGATTTATTTCCAACTTAACTGCTTTTAAAAATAAAACAATTGATTTATGAGTTAATCAATTATTTAATCAATTTATTAAAAACTATATTATTAAATAATGACAACTTGCTTTAATTAATTAAATAAGAATTTAATCAATTATTCATAAGATTTTGGATTTATTGTCAAAATTTAAATAATATAATTAATAATAGATAAAATTAAATTTAATTACACAATTAAGTGGCAAATATTAAATCTAATTAATTAAATATGAAAATATTCAATTAATCAAACTTTAGGATAAATGTGATTTATTGCCAAATAATTATAAAATTAAAGATAATTATGATGATTAAGAATATTACTAAGAATATTCCCTGATGCAGAATTTAAGATAATCAATTATAATTCGATGATGTTTAGATGTGCCTTAGATTAGGACTTTGATGTCGATTTCATTCGAATTGAAGATGTAGGAGATTAATGAACTTATAGCCCATTTTTGGGGTATTACATTTTGCCCCTCTTTGAATTACTATGCGAAGCACAGTGGTTCAAAGATAGTCTATGTTTGATAAAGATATGAAACTGATTCAAAAGATAAACCGATCTCAAGATAGAAACCGATTGAAAGATATTGAGATAGGAGGTCCTGAATGACCAGAGATAATGTTCACTATAACAGCAATGAACCTATGATTGCGAAAAAGTGTCAAAATGTCTGATTCTGAACCTTAGGATTGATAAGAAGTGAGTGACCCATTCTAGACTCGATTGTCTTAGCAGAACTAGCAGGTATCACATCTGAATCCTTTAGTTGCCGGAGAACCAAGGAAAGAACACTATGATCCGATGGTTGCAAAGACTGATACAGTTTACAAGATTAGGAGAATACCAAATTGATATGGATCTTGATGAATCTGATATGCCCCAAGTGATGATAGATTTGCCCCGAACGATGAGATCTTTTTTTTTTATGAATCAATAACTAGACGTGATTGTTTGTCTTGATCACTGATGAAAGATATTGGATTGATTTGATCGATAGAATTTGATTTACAGACTTTGAATGATGTGCAATACCATGCCCCCTTCGGGATTAAAATTGAAATCTAACAAGAAAAGTCAGCATTATAGTTTAGAAGCATGTTAATTGATTTGAGAAGTGGTTATACACGTCTGAGAACGCATTCGGCATCGTTTGGAGGTCCTGGAGACCGAATTTGACTAGGTTTGACCATGAGTTGACCATGGTTGACCAAGTTGAAATTTTGATAGTTTGATGTTAGATAATCAGTTAAGTTGAATACTAGATTTCTATGATGATTGAAGGTCGATTATGCAAGTAGTTAATAATATAAACGATCTCAGATTTGAATTTTGATCCCAAAAAAGGATTCTACTTGCTATTTCATTGGAGTAACCTTCGTGTGAGGTTCAGCTCTTGTTAGATTTGAAGAATTGATATGAAGAATTGTTTAAGCTTTGAAGTTCGTTTAATCATTGTGAGATCATGCAAACATGCAAAATGCAATGAGACATGCAAAATGAAATGAGACATGCAAAATGAAATGCAACCTAAGACCTAGGACCTAGTCACTGATCATATGTCGATTTGTTATCATCATTGAACTTTTAGGTAACCGGATAAATCAATACAATGCCCACTAGCTATGAAACCATAGACATTGCTGGAAATATTCAGGAATTAACCGAGTTATTGAGAGGGGAGGGGTGAATCAGTAACTCCAAATTTTCTTACAATTACAGATGTATAAACATATAATTCACTTTAACCTTTCGCATATAGAAAACATGAAACTCAAAAGCATTCACAACAATGACACATAGATTTGGTTACCCAGAAACCTTTCAAAAAGAAAGTAAAACTGGGGTGGGGATGAAACCCACAAAGCTTTAGTACTGCAGAATAAAGTTGGCTGGTTAAGGCTTACAATTGATCACTTCTGATGATCTGCCCTGCTAGGAGCAATAAGGACTGCTAGGTCCACCTTGTTAGAGGGTTTTTACAAACTTACAAAAGAAGTATGTACTCGGTAAAGAGATTTCACAAAAGACTGTTAAGTCTACCCGGTTAAAGGATTTTAATACTGATTCACTTGTTAGGATGAAACAGTAGATCTCTTGCTTTGCAACTGGATTGCTGATTGAGATTCACTGATGTACTGATCACCTTCTATGATGAATTTGTCTTTGCTATTCCTTACACTGCTGAAGCCCTTTGTAATTCACTTATGTCTGCCTTTCTTTCTTTTTCACATTCATACTCATTACATACATCTTGACATTTTTACAACATTGTTTATATACAAGTCTAAACAATTAATTACAATTACAACTACAAAGTCGGCTTGACAAATAAACATAAGTGCTACTAAGTCGGCTCAAGTATGGTTACACGGTTCCTGCAAACTAACTCGGTGACTTTTTGATACTCGGCGTCCACTGCATTACTCGGCATCGTCATGCACTCGGTAGAAGTGAAGGCACGGTTCATACTAACCACTCGGTAGGTTTTGAACTCGGTAAATACTGGTGACTCGGTAGACATAATGTTACTCAGTTTACACTGTCCTGCTCGGTTTGCACTATCTTGTTCGGTTTGCACTGTCTTGCTCGGTTTGCACTGTCTTGCTTGATTTGCACTGTTCTGCTCGGTTTGCACTGTTCTACTCGGTTTGCACTGTTCTGCTCAGTTTGCACTGTTTTGCTTAGTTTGCACTATTCTGCTCGGTTTGCACTGTCCTGCTCAGTTTGCACTGTCTTGCTCGGTTTGCACTGTTTTGCTCGGTTTGCACTCAGAATGCAAATAAGTGTTGTCACTAGTGGCAATTCTGCTTAATGCCAACAAGACATATGAATATCAATTTGTATGCACAAGAATCAATACAATACCCACTGGTCAACAACCATGGATATATGAATATTGATTTTATTTTCAGAATGTCGGAGTAGATATAAGCACCAAGGCATAAATGCCAGGATGACCTGAATATCATGTCCATTTTGATATAGCAATTTGTACAAGCATCAAAACATAAATGTCATGATGACCTGAGTATGCCTTGCATTTAACATACACATCAAACAATCAAAAGATCATTCTAAATCCAGTGTGAATTACCCGTAGTGACCCTTTATCATTCACATCCTTAGGCAAGATCGCATTCCACAGTAGGAGAAAGAACTTACTTCAAAAAGATAATAGTTAGATCAAACGTCCTTGAATTTTTTGGGTATCAATGGTCGAGGTACGCATGGCCATCCAATTCGAGATAGAGGCTCTTACAGTCGGACACCATTTCAATCCAGAATTTCCAAAGTTATTAGATTTTCACATACAAGCAGAAGACAAAGAAAAGATTATGCCCCCAGTCATCATCCTCTAAATCCTATAAAGGACATCATCGAAGAGCTCGAAGGGACACAATATGCAAAAATCTCAATGCGGATCAGCAAGCATACAAGGAGATAAAAGCATGAAAAGCATAAATTGTTTTCAGTTGAGTTTTGATGTTTGATTGTTGTAGATGCAAAATCCTTTCTGGAGACGAGACTGACTGACTGACTCAATTGGAAGCTTCAAAGGACTCTGACTGGATAGGAAATGTCTAAGATACATGGGAGACCATAGGATATGACATTGATTGCCCCCAAATTTGAACATTGATAGGATACAGACGCTTGAGCTGATTGGTGTACAGACCGACTTATTGAAACCAGGATATGTAGAAACAAACCGGGAGATATGTACAAACTAAAGCAAGACTGAAAGCTGGGAAAGACCAAGATTGTGCTAATAGATGGAGCATTTTGGAACAAGTGGCGTCCGTTTGCCAGGTTTTCACCATCTTGGTAGAGATTATATTTTTGCTACCAAGGCGCCTGTTTCCAGGTTTTCACCAAGGCACTTTTTCTTTTTTTTTCTTTTTTTTTTGTATTTTTTATTTTTTCAATTTTTTTGTACTTTTGATATTTTTTTGATTTTTTTCGTGAATCATCAAGGCGCCTATTGCTAGGTTTTCACCAAGATGTTCATTTTTTAAGGACTTTTTCTGATTTTTAAGATTTTTTCAGGATATTTACCAAGCACTGAATGCCTTAGGCATAGAATTTCTTCAGATGGAGAATGTTGATTGGTTCTCAGAGCTGTTCTCCTTCAGTCATTGAGAGTTGATAGGCACCAGAGCCAAAAGTAGCAGTGATGACAAAGGGACCCAGCCAGTTGGGTTCAAACTTCCCCTTGCGTTCTCGATGGGATTGATTTTTAGGATTTTCTCTCAAGACTAGATCACCAATCTGGAATTCTCTGTGTCTGACTTTCTTGTTGTAGCCTCTAGACATTCTCTTCTGATATACTCTGAGATGATCATACGCTGCTTGTCTGCGCTCATCTAGTAATTCTAGTTCTTGTAACCTAGACACTCTGTAGTCTTCATCAGTGACAAGTCCATGCATTCTGATTCTAAGTGATGGGATTTCAACCTCAATAGGCAGTACCGCTTCAGACCCATAAACTAAAGTGAAAGGTGTAGCCCCTATAGGTGTTCTGATACTAGTTCTGTATGCCCAGAGAGCGGGATTGATCATGAGATGCCAGTCTCTTCCTATTTTATTCATTGTTCTGTGCAAGATCTTAAGGAGATTTTTGTTTGAAGCCTCAGCTTGTCCATTCCCTTGAGGATAGTAAATAGAAGACCAATGTTGTGTAATCTTGAATTTAGCACATAAGTCATCTAGATCCTTGTTTTTGAATTATCCCCCATTATCTGTGATTATAGAGTGAGAGATCCCATATCTGCAAATGATGTAGTTCAGGATGAACATAGAGATCTGGTTCCCCGTTGCTTGTGTTAGAGGAACTGCTTCTACCCATTTTGTAAAATAATCTATGGCTGTGATTATATGGGTATGTCCATTAGAAGAGTGCGGATGGATAGCACCTATGAGATCAAATGCCCATTGTTGAAAAGGCCATTGTGTAGTAAAGGGAATCAGATCTCTCCCTGGAGCATGAATCAAGTTGCCATGTACTTGACACTGTTGATAGTTTTTAGCAAATTTAATAGCCTCTTTCTCCATTTCAGGCCAATAGTACCCAGCCCTAATAAGTTTTCAAGCTAACGTTAAACCATTTGAGTGTGACCCACATATACCCTCGTGGACTTCCTTTAATGCACGTTGAGACTCTTCCCGTTCTAAACATCTAAGCAGTGTACCATCTAGACCTCATTTGTACAGATCATTACCAATGATGACATATCAGGATGCGGATCGGATAAGGTTTCATTTCTCAAAATGGTTAAAGGACTCAGGGATGATTTGGTCATGGAGATAGGAGAACATATTTTTATAGCGAGATGAGTCATAACCTACAACAGTGCAGATCATGCGGGTTTCAGGGGAGTCATATGCAGGATAGGATAGGGCTTCCACCAGGAACTCGTAGCGTAGTTCATGTTCAGGCTGTTGTAAGAGAGTAGATAATGTCACCATTGCATCGGTAGCCTTATTCTCCATTCTGGGTATTTGCTCAAATGTGATAGAGATGAAGTATTTCTTTAAATCATCTACCATTCTCTTGTAAGGAATGAGCTTTTCATCTTTGGTTTGGTACACATCATTGACTTGATGGATAACCAATTGTGAGTCTCCATGGATGTGCATCTCTGTAACTCTCCACTATATTGCCATTTTCATACCATTGAGAAGTGCCTCATATTCAGCAATATTGTTTGTGCAAGGAAATTTTAGTCTGAATGCTTTGGGTATCGAGTATCCTTGAGGAGTGATGAACAATATGACTACTCCAGATCCATTTTGTGTGTAGGAGCCATCAAAGAATAACTGCCATTCTCTAGAAGAGAAGTGCATGATAGAGGAATCGGGAAATTCCATTTGCATGGGTGTATCATCAAACAGTGGTGCTTCAGCTAATTGATCAGCAATGACCTGTCCTTTGATAGCTTTTCTTTCAACATATTCAATGTCAAATTCGCTCAAGAGCATGACCCATTTAGCTAGTCTACCTGTGAGGGCAGCTTTGCTTAGTAGGTACTTCAGTGGATCAATCTTAGCTACCAAATGAGTGGTATGAGCTAACATGTAATGTCTCAATTTCTGTGATGCAAAGATCACAGCGAGACAAGCTTTCTCAATCATAGAATACTTCTTTTCATACGCCACCAATGTTCTGCTTATATAGTAGATGGCTCTTTCCTTTTTGTTCTCATCATGCTGTGCTAGCAATGCCCCCAGTGATGTATCTGTTGTGGAGACATATAATATTAATGGCTTCCCATGAATAGGAGGCATCAAGATAGGCGGATTTGATAGATACTTCTTGATATGGTTAAAGTTGTTCTCGCATTCTTCATTCCATGCAAAGGTCACGCCTTTATGTAATGTTTTTGTAAAAGGTTGTGATATGTCAGCTAACTGTGAAATGAATCTTCTGATGGACTATACTCTTCCTTGCAACGTCCTCATTTGACTGATATTTGTGGGAGGTTGCATCTCTATTATAGCCTTGACTTTAGCCGGATCAACTTCAATGCCTTTCTTTGAAACTATGTATCCTAAGAGCTTTCCAGAAGTGACACCAAAAGCACACTTCTTAGGATTTAGTCGGAGACTAAACTATTCCATTCTGTCTAGGATCATGCTCAGGTCTGTTAGATGTTCAGTTCTAATCATGGATTTTGCCAAGGTATCATCCACGTAATCCTCCATTGTTTTACGCATCATATCATGAAAAATAGATGTCATTGCTCTTTGATATGTAGCTCCAGCATTTTTGAGTCCGAATGGCATAACATTCCAATAGAAGGTTCCCCACACACATGTGAAAGTTGTTTTCTCTTGATCTTCTAGAGCAATTTTGATTTGGTTGTACCCAGAAAAGCCATCCATTAAGGAATACATTTCATAGCCCGCAGTCATGTCCACTATCATATCAATGTTAGGCAGTGGAAAATCATCCTTAGGGCATGCTCTGTTCATATCTCTAAAGTCCGTGCACACTCTGATTGAACCATCTGGTTTTGAAACAAGTACAATGTTAGAGATCCACTCAGCATAGTCTATGACACGGATGAATCTAGCTTTTAGGAGTTTTTCTAGTTCTGCTTTGACTAAGAGTGCAACATGAGGATGCATCTTTCTCAATTTTTGCTTGATTGGTTTTACTCCAGGAGCAATGGATAGATGGTGCATAATGAGATTGGGATCCAATCCTGGCATATCTGAATATTTCCATGCAAAATTGATCTTTTTTTCTGATAAGAATGTAGTGAATTTTTGTTTCTCTTCTTCTGATAGAGATTGTGCTACATGTACCAATTGTGGTTCTTCTATTGTACCCAAATTGATGGATTGAGTGGGCTCAATCAGAACTGGAGATCTATCCTGTAAATGACTTAGAAGGACATCAAATATCTCATCCTTAGGTGCCTCAGAGAGGTTTTCACCTTCAGATACGTCTTTTCTTTTTACTTTTGTAGGTTCTGAGACTGCCACAAAGTGGTTTTCACCCTCAGAACTCTTTTTCTTTTTCTTTTTATTTTTTTGACTAAGATATTTGATGTCTGACTCGGTCATGCTGACGCTCGGTTCGCTGATGGAAGTGCTCATAGGCTCGACTGCATTGAGGTAACAAGCAAGGGCATAGTCACTGGAAAACATGTAAACACCATGGCTTGGGTTTGTGGAAGTTTGGTCGATAAGATCAGGGCGTTGGATAGTTAAAGCAGGAAAGGCTTGGGATATGGTGTTCATGGATGGGGATATGTCATCATTGGTCATAACCCGACGCTCAAGTTCAAAGGTGATATTATAGCTCAAAATGTTCAATACGTGAATAGGCTCAACATCATCATGGGAGTCCTCTTTAGCCATAGGTGGATCAGACACGTTAAGTTCATTGTTTCGCTCTAGACCTACATTGGGTTGAGATACATATTGGTGAATAACATCAATATATTTCTCTGTTATAAGCTCATCTTCCTCTGGAATGGCACCCCATTCATAGTCATTTGACTCAGCTTCTGATTCAGGATCTCTAGGAAATCTTAGAAAATGTGTGAAATCAGGATGAATACCCCAAGAAGGATTACCCTCAGTTTCTGACTTGAATTCATATTCATGGTAATCAGTGTCAAAATAACTACCCCCTTCTTCTTGATCAGTTTGATCGCCTTCGAGATTGGCTGGTTCTTGTGGTGCAACCATCTCTTGCACTACAATAGGTTCTTGTGTTTCTACTACATTAATTCTTTTGATAGGATCATCTGTATCATCAAGAAGATCTTTGATCTCTTTAGGCAATTTTTCATAGGGGATAAGCTCAGAGCTATCTAAATCATCATCAGAGGGTTTTGTTTCTTCTTTCTTAAGAAGGGGTTCTCCTGGTGCAATTTGTTCTGTGACATGAGAACAACCACCTTTGAGATGATAGGGTTTCTTCTTAAACCCTAAGCCACCAGTATCTTTGTTGGCTCTACCAATATGTGAAATGGGTGTCACAAGACCCTTTCCGCTGATTCCTAGAGGTCCTTGACCGGAATATCCCATCTTGGCTATCAAGTTGTTTCCTGGACCATATGAATTAGAAGGGATTGTAGGTGCTATAGATTCACTAGGTTGAACAATTTTGGATTCAGAATCATCTTTGTATAGCCATGCAAGCACAACTTCATCTTCTTCAAATTCTTGTTTGGATACTTGCTCCGCCACAAAATTTCTTTTGTATGCTTCCATAGGTTCCTTAGGTTTTGATTTAGATTGCTTCAAAGATTGTCCATATGACTTGGGCGAGATAGGGAGAGATGTCAGAGACAAGACTGGCTCTATAGTGTATTCTCCCATCCCATTTTCTTTGATATTGATCTCTTTAGCAATGTCTTCCATCTTGGATGTGGAAGCCACATTTTGTTGCGTGATGGAAGATTCTCTGTTATTAGGTACAAGCTTATCGGCACTTTCCTTCAATGTATTGCAAGTTGTACTCAGATCTACTGGGATAGTAACTTCTACCCCTTCATAGGGAAATTTCAAGCATTGATGGTACATAGAAGGAATGGCTTGCATTTCATGGATCCAGGGTCTCCCTAGAAAGATATTGTAAGCCAATGGTAGATCAAGCACCTGACATGTGGTATCTTTGATGACCGGACCCACTCAGATGGGTAAGACAATGGTGCCTTTAGAAGCTCTTTCTTGTTCGTCATAGGCTTTTATGGTGATCTTCTTTCGAGGATCAATAGCCATCTCTGAGAATCCCAATTGTGTGATGAAGTTGTAAGAACAAATGTTGAAGCATGCGCCCCCATCTATCAACACATGTTTGACTTGATGGTTTTGGATCAAGACTTCTATGTGCAAGGGCTGATTATGTGGGTGACTTAGGGAGTTGTCATCTTCCTCTGAAAAGGAGATATATTGCGGAGATGTTAGATGACCAACCATAGTCTGGAACCTGTCTAGATCTAGATCATCAGGAACATTAGAGCCGAGAAAAGCTTTGTCTAGGATATCTCTGTGAGCTGGAGATATTCGAAGTAACTCAAACATAGAGATTTTGGCATTGGTATGCTGGAGTTGTTGGATGATGCTGTAAGATGTAGGTCTTGTATACTTTGGATTGGATGATTTCGAGGCAACCTTCTATTTAGAAGCAGATGTGAGATTGAAAGGTATCTTAGGGACATTAGATGAACTTGGTGTTTGTCCTTTCAGATGAGCCTGAGCTTGTGATCTAGTAACCGCATTAGCTGAGGAATGATTTCTATCTCTTCGTACAATCGTGATGACATTGCAGCTCTCAGAGAGATATGGTTCAACCATATTGATGACAGCATTGTTTCCAGGGTAGGCATAGTTGACTTTTGCCCCCATGTTAGGCTGAGAAGTGGAAACTCCCTTGCCATGTTGTGGAAACAGTTCTGTAAATGTTGTGTGATCATTATTGCTGGTAGGATTATCGATCGTGATGTCCCCTTGATCGATCAAGTCTTGAATGGTATGCTTCAAGTGGAAGCATCCATTACTTCTGTGGCCTTTAGTCCGATGGAAAGCACAGAATTCATTATCTTTCCACCAATATGGTTTTGGATCCAGATTAGGGTTTCGGATTGGTGGTAAAGAGATCATGTTATCAGCTATCAGGGTTCTCAGGGAAGATTCCAAAGATTCTCCCAGGTGAGTAAACTTTCATTTATTATCCCATCATTTGAATGGCTTCTTTGGAGATGGTTCAGCAGATTTTTGCTCTGAAGCTTCAATGGCTTTGGTGGCAAGGGTGAGATTGTAGGCCGGTGCCTTTGATGGGGTGTGGATAGTGTCAACAACACCATCAGAGATGATACCTTTGTTTCTATTCCAGCTCTTGTTTTTATCTTTTGAGCTAGATCCAGATTCAGACTTGTCCTTTTGAAGTGTGATTTCTCCTTTCTTGACAAGTACTTTCTCAATCTTGATTGCATTATCCACCATTTTATCAAAAGATACATGATCTTGCATTTGTAATGGATAATTGAGCTCTGGAACAAGGTTATTGATAAAGATTTCAAGTTTCTCCATTTCGGAAATTTGTCTAGCATATAGAGAGAACTTCTTTCTCCACCTCTTGAGGAAAGTTAGGAATGATTCCTTTGGATATTGCTTGAGGTTACAGATATCGATCATGGTGACCAGATGTTGAATATTGTAGGAATATTGTTGATAAAACAATTTAATCAATTCCTCAAAAGTTTTGATCGTAGAAGGTAATCTTGAAAACCACTGAATGGATGCTCCTCCCAAGGATCTAGGAAAAAGATGCATTAGATAAGTCGGTTCATGCATGAATTCCATGGATTGGATACAGAACTCTCTGACATGATCTTGAGGATCAGAGTGTCCGTCATATTTTTCATACTTTGGTATCTCCACTCTTTTTGGGAATGGTGGCATATACAAGTTTTTGTCGAATGGGAAAGGACATAGGGCCTCCATGGAGAATTCCTTGGGTTCCTTCTCCTTCTTAAGATTGTTAAATTTGACTTGTATAGCATGCATCTATTTTGTCATAGCTGTGAGTGGAGTTTCTTCCTCATGTGTGATTATATAATCAACGTTAAAGTTGGGAGGAAGCTTAGCCCCTTCCTAGGCTAATTGTAAAAAGTATGCCTCTCTATCCACTTTCAAGAAATGCCTCATCATTCTCTAGAATTCATCGTCATTCTGACATCGATGGATTTCAGAGGGGGTAGGTTCTTGGTCGGCATTATGTTGAGAATGGTGTCCTTGGGACCCTCCTCCTAGAGAACCATGGTTTGTCCCTGCTTGAGACATGGTAGGAGTTTTTGGGCTCCCTGGAATAGATTAAGGAGGAGTTTTCTGGTTACCTCTGTGAGTTGATAAAGGAGGTATGTAACCAATTTTCAATCGAAAGTTATCGAGACCATCGCCTTCGTAGATACCTGACTTGATGAGTTGTTCAAGAGTTGGACCTGGGGTATTGGTCAAAAGTAAGTGCTGAGATGTTTCTTCTGATTTCTTGTGTGAAGAAGCTCTGGTCTCCACCATTAACTTTGAATGAAACAGAAGAAAAGGACGAAGACAACTGAAGAACAATTTGATTCGAGAAAATTGGATGACGCAACCTTGTCAAGATTATGATAGTTTTGAAGATCTGATGAGATGTGGGTGAAGGAAACTGTGCCCTGGATGTATGGGATAGATTGCCCAAAAGATAGCGGACACGAGTTCTCAACACTTAGTCTATTTTTGAAGATTGATTGAAGATTGATAGTTATGACAAGGTTTTGACACGAGATAAAAAGGACTCAAATTGATCAAACAGAAGACTAGATCAGATTCAAAAGATCAAACTCAAAAAATGGTAGAATGCTCAATAGCTACTACTCTGTTCCTGACACAATGATATTTTTGACAGATTCTAGAACTAGGCTGGAAACATTGGATATCTTACAATTTGACAATTTTTGACAACTCTCTCAAATTTTTCCCAACGACACTCTGCAGACTCGTACAACACTGGGTAGTCTATGAAACGATAGTTGCTAAACTTGTACAACAGTTGGGTAGAAATGAAACAACAGTTGACAAAACTCGTATGACTTTCTGACCTCCTGAGATGACTTTTGACTCCAGAAAAGAATTTTACTTCAGATTTTGCAAATTTTGAGTTTTCAGATTTGAATTGTTTGCAAATTGTACTATCCAGATTTTGAAGGTTATACCAGATTTGATCATTTTTAATAGCCAAGTAGATAAACAAGCACGCAGAACAGCAAGCAAGTGATTCCAAGCATGTCTAAAAATAATGAACAAGGGCAAAAGCAACCTTGCGCATGAACAATCAAGTGACCAAATTGTGCTAATCCCTAAGAGTACTAATTGTGTATGTTCTGAAAAGTTTTGCAATAACACACATATACCTGAAAGTGAAAAATTGGCCTCTCTAGAGTTTTTAGTAATGGTTTGACTCTGCAACTTTTATGATTCAAAGGGGTGAACTCCAATCCCGGCGCACCAGGATTTTGACACAGTCTGAGAACTTAATCTTCAAGAGCTGCTAGGGAGATCTAACAACCCAACAATGAACCATACCTGCGGAGATTTCTTCCACAAGGACATTTATATAGCAGCTGTCACTACCATGGCGAAAATGGCTATTACCGCTTGAGGTTCCATCAACGCAGTTTTCCCTGTGAAGGGATTGTCCGCTATAGTTAACCCTCTCTAAAGGTGACTCACAGATTTATACCACAAGGGGACTTGGCTCCAAATTCAAGGTTTTGACACCTCTTCACTTTTAACCCAAACAAAGCAAGCAGATTAATCCGACACACTAAGACAAAGTTTTGTTCCACCAAGGTCTGTGATATCAACTCCACGTGATCTATCAACCTCTCTGGGGAGAGAATGTATTAATCAATAAGAGAAGACGCACTAACCAATTGTGATTCACTAAAGCTCGTGATATCAACCTCTCCAGAGAGAGAATGTGTCGATCAATAAGAGAAGACACACTAACCAAGTTGAATGTGAAACGCACTAAGTATCCTCCCTACCTACAAGGATTTTGTCGTCAAGAAGGATTTGGTTGGGAATCCAATCTCTAAAGAATCATGAATGGTGTTCATAGGGCCTAATTACTATGTGAGCATAGATATATTCCCGAAAGCAAAAGTATCCAAAAAGCAGAAAGAGGAACACTTAACGCTTAAAGAGAATATGGGATGAGTCCACAAGGTGGAACATTTAACACCTCACACAAGCTGAAAATGAGTCCCCAACTTAGAAAACAAGTGAGTTCCTAAAAGCACAAAAGGGTTGCCAAGTGGAACACTTAACGCTTCTGTCCTGTTGACCCCTCCCCCTTTATGGCGCTGAGATTGCAACCACGGGGTGAAAATGAGGGGCCAGTGGATTAGTGAGTCTAATAACCCAAGATAGCAATCAAGAGCAATCACAAGTATTCTAAGACTACTTAATGAATCCTTAAGGGATCACAACCTAGTATCAAATTATGCAAGTGTGTAGAAATAGATCAAAAGCATAAAAAGATGCACACAAGCTTGACACATAAGAGATTTATTTTAAGTCCAAATAGAAATATTTTCAGAACAAGGAGAATACCTCATGATCCTTGCAACATGCTTAGTAGATTCTACCTGATGTTTAGCAATTTTTGTTGAGCTTTTCCATGCAAGCAAGTGACGAACTCTCCAACAAGCAAACAAGCAAACAAGATATGCAAAATATATTCAACTTATGAAAACCATAGGGTTAGCTCTAAAAATCAATTTTTAGGAGCAATAATAACTATAAATTAATCCAAATGACAACTCATATCATGCATTGAATCATATGAAAAATAAGTGCATACCCATCATAAAATTTTAAATTTTTTGCACTACATTTGACCTAGTCAACAAGATCTAATTTTTTTGATATGATTTTGGCCACAAAAATAGAAATTCAGAATAGAGACCCCTACTAAAAAATAGAGAGATTTCCAAAAATGAAAAAATTTTAGAAAAATCTCTTCATTTGTGCCCTAGAGACCTGTTTTATCAAAATAGACCAGTTTTTGCAAATTGACTATTTGAGCTATTAAATTACATCCAAATTTAAAACAAAAATAATGGACCCCTTTGAGAATTTGAAGAGCTTTCCGAAAATGTGAAAATTTTAAAAAAATATGATGATTTGCATCAGATATTAATTTTTTATGAAAAATTAAAAAAAATTATTAAAAATTCAAAATAATTCAAAAAATTTTGAATTTTTTTTCAAAGCTTTTCTGGTATGTTTCCAACCTACCAAAAAAATTTCAGACCAAAACTCCAAGCCCTTTGGGAGATAAAATTAAATCTTTGGAACTTTAGGGTTTTAGCTCCAAGAATCAAAATCAGCATGCAAAGGTGGGTTACCCCACAGTGGGCGCCAGAAATGTGTGTGTGGAAATTGTACCTGATCTATAGACACAACACTCAGTAAAACATTAGAGGTTAGTGATAATCAAAATCGTGCAAAATTGAAATCTAATCTAACCAAGCGATTTACTGCCTTCTAATAGGTGCGAGATTGATATTCTCAGATTGTAATCGAGATCAGTGACCTAGACGACACCTAAATGAAAGATTTGAATGCAAAAGATGGATATGAAATTGAATGCAATTAATCTATATTTTTGATATTTTCTATGCAATAAGAATGATAAAAATTGATATGAATCTGTGCTAGATGAAATTGATATGCTATGAATGCTATTGAAAACTGATATGAAATGAATGCTAAATGATCTAACAATGATATGCAAAGCTATGAAATTCTATG